>JANUWG010000614.1:0-11064 GCA_025175695.1 Eugenia klotzschiana
CCCAACGAGATTGGGATAAGCTGATTGATGTGACTCAATTCTCATATAACTTGCAACGAAGTGAGTCTACCAAGAAGAGTCCCTTTGAGATCATTATAGGGCAGTAGCCGCTTACCCCAAATGTGATTGCAACCGACTATAAGGGGAGTAATTTGGCTACATATTAATATGTCCAAGAGTGGCAAGAATAGGCTGATCTAGCTCATACTTGTCTCCACAAGGCTTCCAAAAGGATGAAGAAGTGGGCTGATCGGAAACGTCGTCATGTGGAGTTTCAAATCGGGGATCAAGTTTTGTGTAAACTACCCCTATGATATAAGGGGGTACACAAGGCATCGCTACGCCGATAGAATGACTGTTCTGTGTGGTGCAACGGATCGGCGTACAAGATGGAGCTCCTAGTGAAGTTGAAGATACATATGGTATTTCACGTGAGCATGCTTAAGCCATTTCACTTGGACGAGGAAGAGCCGAAACGGGGAGAATCACACTGGGCGCCTTTAGGAGCAAAAAATCCTACGATTGAGACGATGAGTGCATCATGGCAGATCGAGTCATAAGGAAGCATTACCGGACACCTAAGCATGAATATTTGATCAAGGGGAAAGGCCTACCCGATATTGAGAATAGTTGGGAGCCGAAAGAAGGCCTACGGTAATTTAGGAAACTCATCGAGGTCTTCAATGCGGAGAGAGCCGACGAGGGCGTCACCCATTTAAGTGGGGGAGAATATCATGGCCCAAAGCATCTTTTGACAAAGATGGGCTGTGACATGATGAATGAGATGATCCACGGATCAAACGAGGTGATGGGCGTGGCCCAAACCGACTCGACCCGGCTGAGCATTCTCCAAACAAGCTAGATAGACGAACTGATGTGATCCTTTAGGTCCCAACAGTCCGAAATCCTTTATGGTTGGGCGCGAACATATAATGGACGCTAACCACCAACTACTAGCTACTGTAGAGTAAATGCGGTTGTGTGTAATATATAAGGGGCCCCTCATTTGTAAATCATTTCGGTATTAATACAACTCTCAGATTCTCTCCACTCTCTTTTAGTTGTGTGCTTTGTGTGAGTGTTCGGTTCGGTTCTTATTTACCCGATCCTCGAATGAGTGTGAGTGTGTGTAGACTGATTTGGAAACTCATTCCTAAGACCGCACGGATCGTTAGAACGCTAGATAAACTCTTGGTTCGTGACACAAGTGTGATATTAAAGAGTATCTATATTTACAAAAGAAGCATGTTTTCCACCGTCTCTATTAGAGAAAGTGATTATGATTTAAGAGTGATCGGTTGTAGTTTGAATTGGTTCCCACCTTGAAACTAGAAATAAGATCGGACCGGGCCGGTTCGTAGTTATATAACCGGAAACCCCGGATTGGTTAGTCCTGTTCTAGTTTCCGAGTTGGACCAGGACTGGATGTAGATTTTTAATTTTTACTGTTTTATTTTTTTGTTTCCTTGCTGGCAATGAAGACTTCCTGAAGAAACTGCAATAGAAAGCTTGTTATGGTGTTAGTGCCCAAAGTGATTAGCAGGCACATAATCTTTTCTATTTGACCTAAGGGCCTATTTGGTAACACTTTTGTTCCACAAGAATGATTCTGATTAAAATCAATTTTTTTGATTCTATTCCTTGGATAAGTTTTAGAGAATCAAGATGCATCTGGTAACTGTAAAAAATTTCTATTCTCAAAACAAAAACGCGTTTAGTAACTGCACAAAATTTCTATTTCGAAAAATAATTTCTCCTCCTAATTTTTATTTAAATCAAATAATATATAATCATATTTGATGACTTTCCTTAGACCCACAGTTGTGATCCTCTTGCACCATGACATCTTTTTAGCCAGAATAGGGATGCTTCAGATTTATTCCTTGGAAGGATAATATGCTAAAATTGTTATTTTCCCATACTTCTCTTGAGGCTATGCATATACCAAGGATGAAAGAGGTGAATCAGACTATCTTCTATTGTTCAGAATGAATAAATTCCATTTCTGTCTCATAGGTGGCTCAGTTTTATCCTTGGATACCTTGCGAATGGTCACTGATGCAACATGATAATGTGGTAATAAATTAGGCAGGGCTTTGAAAAAATTCGAAAGGCAAAATCACCAAAAATCAGATTGGCCAGTTGAATGGATCAATTTCCTATTTTTTGAGATATTTTGGGAATTTTCGAGATTTTCTGGAATGATTTACCCATGAGGAGCAAAATCATCATTTGGGAGAAATCGATAGGCAAAATCCTGAAAAATGGGATTGGCCAATTGAAATAACCCATCTCCTAGTTTTTTAGATTTTTTTGGAATTTTTTTTCAATTTTTTTAGAATTTTTATGAATTTTCCATTTTTTGAATTTTTTTAATTATTTTCTAATTTTTTTATTAATTTTTGAAATTTTTATTAAAAAATTATATTATTCTGACACGAGCTTACAATAATTTCAGGAGTGCAGGTTACCTTATGGCATAAAGGTTTCAAAAAATGGACCAAAAGTTTATGAAGCCTAAAGATAAGCTCACTTGGGCTTTTACCAAGGGTTTTGTGATGTGCATACTGCGAGATACATTCATACTTCTCAATTTTTTTAGGAAATTCTTACAAAATATACTTCTTATCCATAGTGGCAACCAATGCAATTGTAGATCTATCCCTTTTAGTTTTGTTGAAATGACATATTCACATCGGCAATTGTAGAGAATATAGATACTATAGTATTTCTTCAAGCATCTTTTTGATCCACTTTTTGCTTCCTTCAATCCGTTGATTGATTGTAGTTTCAAAGAAGAGTCTAGCACAATGTCTAAGTGGCTTTACATTTGAAGTACTTGGGGAAAATGGGAAAAGAGAAACAAATGTTGACGCTACATATGGTAATGCCTTATTTTGTGATGCATGCTTATGACAACTTATGCTCGTGCCTCCGTAGATATTCAAAGGAGATTCCGGATGCATATGAGAGGCTTTTGCTTGATGCTATCGATGAAGAAATAGGCTTTTTATCCACAGTGATGAGTTGGATGCTGCTTGGGCTATCTTCCCGCCTGTGTTGAAAGAGATTGAGGAGAAGAAAACCGTTCCCGATAGCTACCCTTATGGCAGTCGGGGCCTTGTTGGGGCACACCATCTTGCGGCAAGGTACAATGTCTAGTGGGGTGATCTCGGCCTGGGACAGTGACCAACAACAGATGATATTCTTCTATAGGTTTGTTTTTCCGTTCATATTTTTTCCCACTTCAATTTGCATCATTTGTGATCTTGGTCCAGAAACCGCCCATTGCACAAATGTAAGCATTTATCAGGACTTTGGCCAGATGTGAAAGACTCAGTTTAGGATACAAAATAGTCTAGATCCTACAAGTACAGGGGCCAAGGAAGATCCTTAAATTCTCATTTTCCATTCGTTCTTTTCAAACACTATACTAATTTGCTCTTTCATGAATACCAATAATAACTTATTTTTGTCCATTCTTTCGAAATCCGATCGCCAATGATGCTATTCTTCGTGATCATTGTATAGGCCAATCAGATCATTGATTAGAAACCCACAAATAATCCTCATCTTTTTTTTTTATCTTTACAGAATTCTAGGTCGGTTACACTACTCGTGTTTGCTTTTGGGACATCTGAAGTTGCATGATAATCATCCTTCCAATTTATGGAAAGAGCATGTCCAGCTATTTGAGATACGAATGAATTGTGCGGATCCTTTCAATTTTGAACATCCTGAATCAGTGAGTGCCCAAAAAAAGCTACAATAGATTCTTACCGCAACATGTCTACCGAGAAAGTTTAGAAGGAAAATTCCCCTTTGCTTCTCTTTTGTGTTTTAAAGTGAACGTTAAAAAGAATTCAGTAGATATCAGTGCAATTGCAAGGAGGAATATCTTCTGATATGATCCCTTTAAACAAAAAACCAGCAACTCTATCAAAGCCACTCTGCACCAATTCAGGTATAGTTGGCTCTCTTTTTCCCGACTCTATTCGGTTTTCTAAATTAGTGCAATATCCTGTTCTTACAAGTTGGGACATCTCTCATCCTAGCCTTCTGTGTACTTTTAGAAACATTCACTCGGAACACAATATGTATTCACTAGGACTGAAGCAACCCAAAATGTCCCATGTCGCATCTCAGCTCTCCAGTCGTGCATGAACTCTTTCGCAAAGCTCGCATGCACGCGATCACACTCCCCCAACCACATCTCTACTCGGCTCATTAGACTAAAGCTCAAACACGTTTATGTACGCTCATATATCTCAATGACAAGTTCAAATTTGCATTCCCTATCTAGATTTAGCTGTCGTAAACCAATTTTGTTATGTGTTACAACGTTTTTGCACTTAATTATTTACGAATGCTGTTCAGTACAATCTGGTATCTTAGAAGGGTCCCCATGTTCTTGTAGACCATGTGGTGATTATCTCACTTTTATGAGTTCTCTTGAGCTTCGATTTTGCTGAGTTTGCTTTTTACTCTACCTGGAAGTGGAAGGAGAGATGACGGATTAGAGGAACCGGTGCTGCCTCCCCCTCCCTTTGTTTTGGTGAATGTATGTTGTACAAGGCACCCCTTGCAAAGTTCGCTTCGCACGCCGTCGATTGTCACAGTTGATCGTTTGAAGCAAATGGATGTTCTTTACTTAAGAAGCTTATCTCCTGCTTGATTTTTTTTTTTTTTGAGCAAAAAACTGCAAAAGTTGCTGCAATTGTTTCGGAAAAATGGTAGGATCAGAGGCCGATTGTCCTAAATTGTTTTCTTAGCTGCTGTTGCTATCTTGGTTGAGTAGATGCTTGCATCACGGATGCAAGCTATAATGCTCCCCGAGATGCTGATCGTTTGGGAATTCCATGGTTGTGAGTGCGCATGATCGTCTGAATGTGATCATTTACAGGTGCAGTGGCTTTGTGAACAGCACGTAGATACATTCATTTGTGGGTATGAATGTGGGCATGTGTGGGCATATTGACTTTGCACGTATTGCGTAGGTTTCAGTCTTTATCCTTTATTTACGTGCTGATCAATGCATAAACAGCTGAATGGCACTCATTTGTTTTTGGCAGTCTCAGTTGCTGGGGCTAATGCTCAGGTTAAGTATGAAGCAGAAGCCCTTCATTCCCTGCTGGAACATATATCAGACGCCATCACGAGGCAGATTCTCATGGATGCTTAGTACATGCTTGTGTTTCTATATCCACTTGTACAGTGGGAATCTGGTTGAAATGTGGATGCCTGACGTAGATACATGAATATAGGTTCTTTTTAGATCAGTGCGGTACTTTTCATAGCTTGTTCTTCGAATTGTGAAATCTACGGGCCCATCCATGTAATGGTGTTGATTGACTGGAGACTCCGAATGTTTGTCAACAGTTATTTGATCATGTCTGAGGTAAGAAATTAATGGTAAGAAGTGATAGTTTAGCCAACTAGGTAAGGTGAAAACTGCGCGTAGGATTTTGGGACGAAGGACTATGAGGGGAAAGCCTAGCGCATGTAGTTATTCCAGTGAACAAGGCGTCAGCGAATTGGATTTCAGCAATGGGGTTGCCGCAAGTTTGCCCCATCGAAGTTGCCCGTGAAAATGCGGTGGCCTCGCTTTGTTTGTCTTTACAGGGTTCACGGCAGTTTACCAGTGTAAGCACCTGTGATTTGGATGGGATGCATGGAGAAGATATGAGCGAGAAGGATGTGGACCCACAAGATCTGAGGAAATGATTAGCTCGGAGGTTTCTGAGTTTCAAGATGATTCGTTTAAGTATGGGATGAGTACTGCTGCGTCAAATAGTAATGGGTTTAGGACTGGTCTGGCTGATAAGGGAAGTTGGCTTACTCCTAGAAGTGAGAGGAGCATTCAGCATCCTACATCTAGAGTAGTGGGTTTTGAGTCTGGTGGGGTGACCCGCAGCTTGGATGGGATTTCAGTTGAATGTCAACGATCCTTTGACCTACCTGGTACGAAAATGAATGAGACTGATTCCAGTGGGTCATTAATTAGGAAACGCTTGTTGTCGCCCACCTTTGAGCCATGCTCTTTCTTCAGAAAAAGTTGGCGACTATTCTCTTGAAATTGGCTGTAGCAGTTTGACCCCAAAAAAAAAAGTGATAAGAAGCAAATTTTGGAAGGGCAAGGTACTGTACCATCTGCAGTTGAGGACTTGAGAAAATCAAGTAAGGTAAGATCCGAAAGCATGGTGGTACCATTGGGTATTGAAAAGATAACTTCGTCTCCTCTTCGCCCAAAATTTTCTGAAAGGATAAGAACTGCAGGAGGAAATAAGAACTTAATGAATGTTACTGATGATTCTTCGAGCTTGATGAGTGTAGAGAGTTTTGCCCACAAATCAGATACGAACATAAGCGTTGACACTGAAGAGGAGGACTTTAGTGCAGTAACCAGATCTTTTGAAGATGTTGATCTCTTAAACAAAGAATTTCGTCCGTCTTCCTTGGAAAGTACCGCTAAGGTGTTTTGGCCATGGTGTCAAGAATCAACTCCTAAATCTCGACATGCATTTAGAAGCTTCAGTAGACTATCCGTTCGGAGGTCGCTGGTTGGTTCCTTTGAGGAGCCTC
Source organism: Eugenia klotzschiana (assembly GCA_025175695.1). Taxonomy (NCBI): domain Eukaryota; kingdom Viridiplantae; phylum Streptophyta; class Magnoliopsida; order Myrtales; family Myrtaceae; genus Eugenia; species Eugenia klotzschiana. Next base: position 6,583 of record JANUWG010000614.1, read on the forward strand.
TATTATCTGGTAGGATTCTCTCTGGTAAACCCTGCCAGGTGAGTCTTGATTGTATGTTTCATGAGTTTTGGCTTAGGATTCACACCTAACTAGTTGATAATTATCTTGTGAAGATGGGCAACTAATCTTTGTAGCCTACTTTTGCTTTTGATCCATGCAGAAAATTTGATGGTTTTCTTGCTGTGCTGAGCATTGCAGGATGGACTTTCTCACCGCAGTCGCAGAAGCTTCCATTCTCCGTAAGCAGTGTGGATGGAGATTGCTCTCTGCTGTACGTTGCATCCATCGATCTCGCTGGATCTTCATCTTCAAACAAGTGTGTTGGCCAAAAATCTGGGAAGAGTTTCGGCTGTGACAATTCGCAAACTGTCAAGAGCTGCCAGCGCATTCCTATGAACGGATTACCGGTTGGTATTTTCTTAGGAAGCTACTGTCTAAATTGAGTAAGGACGTGGAAAATTCCCTTTTAATCACTCTACTTTCTGTTATGATCTCTTCCTCCTATTGGGAAGATAAAAACCTGTCGCATTGACCAATCGTAATAGTTGAGAATTCTTTATTCGACTCTAAAATGTAATGGTGTTTTTATAGGTTCTCAGCAATCCTGAGAAGGCACCCGTCGACACATTTCTTTGCAACTATGATTTGAGCGACGTGCCCCCGTGTACCAAATGTATGCGTAGCAATCACTTAATGATCTTAACCGGATTTTCTGTCCGGAAGCCATGATAGCTGAATGAGACTGAATAAATTGTTTCAATTTAAGCTGAACCCGTATTTTGTGTTCGCTTTTCATGACTATTTTGGACCTGACATGGGACAAAAGTCGACCCATGCTTAGCTGAGTGAATGAAACAGAAATTCAATGTGGCTTCACATTAGCACAACTAGAGTCTTGCCATGCTTTCTGTAGCCGAAACTGTGTCTGTTAAGCTTTTCATTCACACCCAGTCAAAATGCTATACCTTTCGATGGCTAAGAGGAAGCATTCTGAGATAAGGACTTTTTTGTGAATTAAAGTTTGGCTGAAGTTTTAAATACAACTCTTAAGATTTATACTTGAATAGGGGCTTCTGTAATAGGGCTGCTCTTCAAGGATCTTGTGTTGCTGGACAAATTTGGATTTTGGATATTACTTCTTGCTCTCGTTTTCATCCAGATGTCCTTGCGTGTGTCTATATTACCAACAGATGACAGTAGCAATACAGAAGGCAACTCATATTGCAAGACACGAAGGGCATGGAGGATTTCCCTAAGATTGGAATTTAACATCCCAGCTGCTAACAACGACCCTATTTTACATTGCAGAGTCGAAGAAGAGAAGTGTCGAATTTGTTGAGATTAGGGACATTCGAAGAATACTTCAGCTCTGTAATTATGAAGACTGCTTACAAAGAACATAAATTGTTGCCAGAAACGCATGTACGGATACAGTCAGACATGGGGTTCGACTCCTATGCTTTACAAAGAAGCAGAATAAAAGTATAAAAGAGAGGATGTTCGAGTAGGACATGCAAAAATAAAAAAGATGCCTATGGAGTTTCTTCACACACGATCTCTCTAAAAAGTGTTCGAAGAGAAGAGGAGCCGCTTGGTTTTGTTCGAGTTTCATAGCCATCCAGTGGCGCCTACGACATTCCAATCAACTTTGGAGGTCTGTAAACACATAATTGTCGACCTAGAGTTAACTAAGGTTACACCGATATACAAGGCATAATTAAAAATACATTCTCAATGTTTAGGGTGCATTTAGAAAACAAATCTCAAATGTTAAGGGTGCATTTGTTTTTACTTTTTATAAAGAAAAAAGCAACATTATTCCTTTCCTGCCCAGATTTAAGATATTCTTTAATTTCCAAATATTATGAAAACTTTATATGTGAATCTACATGTCAATATTCACATGTCATGGAAGTTTCAAGTGCTTCAGGCTAAAAAAAGTCAAAGTGCGTTTGCTAAAGAAAAAAAGGTAAAAAGTAAAAGCCAATTCAAACACACCCTTAAAGAAGAGGTATGAGCAAAAAATTAAAAGCAAAATAAGTGCAAAAGCACCCCAAGATTACATCATAAGTTTTCTAGTCTCCTATATGAGATTACATCATTCAATCATTTCTAAGAAACAAATCTTGATAAAACTACTTTGATCACAACATTTTCCTGACAGTAGAAATAAAAATAAAAATAATAAGAAATTGCTCTTCCAATATTTTACAACTAAAATAAAATGTCACCGCAACACTAGATAGTCTTGTATTGAATTAAAGATGAAAGAAGATTACCTCATAAGCCGCTACCAAGATTCAAGCATAATCATTAAAAGTTTGAGCACAAAGTATAAAATGCAAGTACACATGAAGCTAATTAAATCCAAAGATTCAAACAAAAAGGTAAGAGTCTGAGAAACTCCTAATACCAGATTTTTGATTTCTTGAAGTTCTTGCTGAAGTGAAGCATTGACCTGAATAATTCTTTTTAACCTCTCCGTGATGTCATTTTCATTACTGCGACAAGACAAAAATCCGCACAAGAAAGTAAGAACAAACTAAAGTAAATATGCCTTAAAAAATCTGTAAATGTAATTGACAACACCTCCGTGACTCTTCCATCATGACTGAAGGACGAATTGCTATTGGTGGCACAGCTATGGTAGTTATCATAAATTTCTCCGGCCTGTCTGCAACATTGAGCAATTCACAATCCTGCATTAGAATTGTTCTTGTTAGCTAGAATGTGATGAATGACTCCAGGATGTGTAGCATATGAGAGAGAGAGTGCTTCATTTTGGCTACTTTTTCCCCAAGTAATTTAGTTTGAATGCTACCTAATGATCTCAATGACCACCACATACATGCATGATACATTACAGAAAAACCCACATAGAATTTCAATGCCATAAAAACTCAGATAAATTACACCAAAAGCAATGTACCTCATCTGACATCCTTTCAAAGAGAGACAGAACATCCCGGGGATTAAGGATATTACTAGCCACACTCAAGGATCCCTTGGACTCTTTTGTGTGGGAAATTGCAGATTTACACTCTTCCAGGCTCCTGTCACTAGTCCTTGAACGGTCATGAATGTAGCTAATTGCACCAACAGCTTTTTTCACTGTGCCTGTAACTCAAGCAGAGCACCACCAACTTCATCAATGCATAATACGCAAGCACAACGCTGACACATACCCAAATTTTACCATAGACAGGCGCTTGAGTGACAAACATTAAATGAAGATTGAAGTATGCAGCTAAATGTGAAGATTAACAACTGAAGATACTGTTTCCTCCAAGCTCATTGGAGCACTGGAGATTTGCCACACCTAGAGAAGGAGAGTAACCATGTAATGCTATCCCATTGACGCTTCCTTGCATATAAGAATCAGATCTTACTTGAAATCTCAACCAGAGTAGCTCTTCTTCCAAAGACAATGAGTTTGTTTTTGTTGAATCTGTCCCATGACAGAACAATGTGGAGATGGAAATTTTGAGATCACCGAAAACCACTATTTCAAGATAAGTTTGCAGCATATGGATAAATTCTCCGGTGCCACCACAGGACCTTAAAGTTAAGCACGCTCAAGAATTTTCTACAGTTCTGATACGTGATACCAACAAAATACGCATCGACAATTTCAACCTTGTCGCCTTGAAATTATGTGTTAGTACCTTAAAAAGGCTGCTTTTTAACCAGTAGAAAGAAAAATAATTGTATAGGATCCTGAATAATATCAAAAAGTATATGAAAAGAGTGCAAAGGACAAAAAAGAGTCTCCTTTTAGTACCCCGTCTCCTACCTCCCTCACTCCCTCCCTTCCCATATTGAATTTACCCAGCCAAATTCAAATCTCCTCCTCCACTAAACTTGCCATGACCAAATTTGTCACTTGGAAAGCATACAAAATTTTTACCAAATGTGCCACATGCAAGGATAGTGCAAATGAAAGTGAGCAACAATTTTCTCTTTCTTCATACACCAAGTAACAAATGATTTGACATATCTGTATCTATCCTCTTAAAGTTGTCCAGAGTGAGAACACACCCCTCATACATTCCCAAACAAAGAAATGGACTTTTGCTTGGATTTTTCTAGTCCCCAAATTGCCTCCCAAGGAAAATTTCATTCTTGACAGGGTCAGCATCAATTTTGGATGACTCCGTCGATAAAATTTCACCAGAACACAACCACTCTGATTCATATCCATTGGTTGACATTCTACCTTCAGCCATCATATGCATATTGCTCGTCAAACAAATTGGTTAGGGAAATTTCTATGACAATCTGCTATGAAGTCTTTTTTTCCTTGGAAAACCAAGACATAATGAGTCAAGAAGTTGGTTGATTAGAGGCCATGATAACACTTCCAGAAGTTGATTTCTGCACCAGAAGTCATTCTAGTAGAGAAATCCATTTGGTAAAATAACTTCGGAAGCAGAAATCCGTTTGGTAAATTTTTTTACTTCTGATAGACTTTTTCATTTCTGA
>JANUWG010000615.1:0-11062 GCA_025175695.1 Eugenia klotzschiana
GTTAGATTTTGTAACACAATGTACTTGCTTGCTCTGAGTAACAAATTGCTAGATTTTGTGAGACCTCTGCCAATTACTCTATCACCCCCCTCCTCACGCATAGTCTAATCTTTTTGCCTAGTACTAGGTGTAAAAATATGTAATTTGGGAGGCAGATAGAGGCCTGGAAAATTTGGAACTCAGGACCACCTTACTCTGATACCACATGAGATTTTGTGGAATTACTGTTAACTGTTCTAAAATCTTAAATTGTTAGATGATGGCGCGGTTTGATAGTTAATTATTCTATCACAAAGAAAAATAAGGATATTTCTCATTGATGTTGAAAAGTAGATAGCATTTTATTTATCATGAGAAGTTAACAAAGTTCTTTCTCCTGAAGGACCACTGTTGCAAGCTCTCGTGCACTTGGAGTCGAAGCTTGTCCTTTTCAGACACTTTAAAGGGGCGTTCATGCATGCATTTGGCTAATTCCTCATCGTTCGTTGCCTCGGAATGGATCAGCAAGAATATACACCGTTCTTTTCCCACGTCTTCTTTCCTTTTCCCTTTCGGGGTCGGCAGTTTACCTGAAAAAATTCCTTTGCCAAAAGAACCATCTCCAAATTATTGACCAAATTGATTTGTCACTGAAATAATGCAGTAGTGGTTCGTCTTCTGACGAAACCTAATCACAAAGGTGTCGCCATCTTTTTGCAGGTGAAAATATGTAGCTCTCAAAAACTTTGTGAATGATGAGCTTCCGGCTTTGCGAAGACGCACATTTCTTGATATAAAGAAGACATCCATGATTGAAGCCGGAAACAGCATCTTTCGTCTTTCATGTCTCATCCAGACAAGCTTTTTCTGGTCAAAAAGGATAAATTCTTGTTGAGACTGTGTAAGTCTTTGTAGCGTGATCGACCGATCGATGGAAATGGTGCTGCTTTTAGCCCCTTTTTCTGTGAAACAAAAGATGTGGCCAATCATGCCGTACGAGACGAGAACAACTTAAACTTATCGTTTTGGCAATGCTTTCGCCTTTTGATTGAAAGCCAAGCTTTATATTGGGTGTGGGAGAAAAGAAGAAACGATCACCGTTCGGGGACGCAACGGGAATGAGACAGAAAGACTTTGATTGTATCCCCCCAATGAAGAGGGAAGTACGCAACGTTTGAAATTTGCGAAACCCTTTTTTTCTCTTTATATTGATGATGATCGAGGTCACGCCAAAAGGACAGAGAGATGCGCTACCGAAAGCAAGCGATTCCCGTCGATGAAATGCTCATAGTAGTAACGTCGATGATGACTTCCATCTTTATCCTCTTTGTGCGGCGCTTGCTCGCCATGAATGGAGCTTCAAAGCGTTGAAAGATTCAGAGAGAAAAGGCAAAGGGTGGTTTCGTTTGACCAAAATACTGGCAGGATTTCTCATTTTCCATACATATCTTTGCTAGAAAACTTGGGGAAAACTGTAAAAAAAAGTTCTAAACCTTTTGCAGTTTTGTCAATTCTATCCTAAAAATTTTTAGTCTGTTGAAAAAGTTCTTAATTTTTTTTCCTTATTTTAACTCATATAAGTCGTTCATGCTCTCTAAGGTTTTGAATCCACATCCACTTTATTAGCCGTCGATTACATGACTAGTGAATGCAATCTTCTCTGTATGAAGGAGACTTCTGTCTGATATTATTTTGTGAATTTAGGGGAGAGTACTTAACGTTGCCCACCACTCAGATCGAGAAAAAAAAAATATTTGACTCATTTATATATATGCCAGATCTACATAACTCCTATTTTATATTCTGTGAATAGTTAAATCATAAGTCATAAATTTGACCTACAATGCAATGTTCACTTTGTGAATGTTATTTTCATTATCGACGGCACATTATAATGTAGTAATGGCACATTACAAAAACGCTACCCATCTATGACTGTTTTCTTGCAATGATAGCTACTATATAACCCCTCTATTTAATAGGTATTACAGCTAAAAATGTTAAAACAGTCGTTTTACCTATTCTCTTTCTCACTTTTTCTGTAGTTGCATAGTACTAATTATATTTGGCAATAACTCACACAAGTAATAGGATTATCAAATCAATTCATATCGTGAGAGTTATTATGAAACTATTATTGATATGATAATCTAAGGTTATAATTTAATATGACATATTATAATTTTTGTTGTTAATAAATAGGTAATTGCCACGATTATATTGTATGAATTTGGATTAATATTAAACTTTACGTTTTACTAATTATAATAATATTCACAATGTAAACATGTAATGGTTTTACAACTTTAAGTAATGGCCATGATTAATACTTAAAAGATAACGTACGAAATCATAAAATCTTATGACTTTGGATGTGTGTGTGCCATATGAATTAAATATCCGGCTATATAATATAATAACTAACACAATTGTTAATTATTACAATATTTTACATAATTATTTCAATATTTTTAACAAAACAATTGTATATGCATATCATTTAGTTATATGATATTAGTAACATATCGAGTAAAACCAAGTACTAAATACTTGATACCGAAAAAGTCAGGTCATTTTATGGATATTCGTTCTCTATTAAAGTGTCAAAGAAAAGAAAAATAGTTATTGCATTACATAAATTAAATAGTGTAGCAGTAATATCTACTAAAGTTTATTTTAGTCTTAATGGCTATTACATTAATACCTTACTTAATCGGCAACTAAGCTGCAGTAAATATTAGATAGCTCTAGGAAAAAAAGTCAAGTGTTCTGTTTTCTGAAGCTATGATCATCTCGATTTATCATTGCATAAAGTGCGTTATATGTATTTAGTCTTATATGGCTATTGACCAATCAGTAACCTCAGGTCTGTGGGACGACAAATAAATTTTTGAAGTAAAACAGATTATACATGTATAAAGATTCATGAAGTAATATACTAGAAATAAGCACTGCGACTTTGAACTTATTTAATATCTTTTCATTAATTAGTTGATGATATAAGATGTCAATCATAAATTTTACATAAATACAATAGATCCAAACTCGTGAAAACAGGACATTTTGATTCTACTATTATAGTGTGTAATTCTCTTCAGTTACTTTTAAGAAATGACCATCTATATGTATTTTGCACCTTATAATTTCTTCCTATTTACTAGCGGCAGAGGTTTTTAATTGCGTTTGGAAAAGAAAAAAAAGGAACATCACTCGTGTCCGACTTCCATTGTTTGTTTAATTTCTCGCAACACATTCACAAATTAATTAATCGAATCATGATAGCATTTTCATCTAACCTAATCTCGTCCGAGCGTCTTTCACGAGCGAACGCTTCTTTAAATCATTTGAAAGTAAAGCCTTCTGCCACTTGGCCGACCACCTCGGGAGTGGTTCCGCCTCTTCAGAGAGATAAATTGTCCTCCCACAGGAAGTTTGCCCAATGTCCGAAGCATCAGTTGTTAGAACTAGAAGCAATACGATGCAAAGGTCCATTATATTATTTCCGTCTTTACGGTTTCTTATTATAGACGATAGATATAATAGTCTAAAAGACCATATTTCAATAATTGCGTACCTAACTGAGAATACTAGTTTATTTAATTTCATCTTTTTGTCCACTTCGGTTTCCTTGATAAGAAAAAAAGAAAAAGAAAGAAGAAAGGCAATACGAATTATTGAGACTTCCCTTCTATAAAAACCCAACCTTACATCCAAGAGACGTTCGTGTTCCCTCCTCCTCCTCCTCCACCATCTCCCAAAATCACCACTTTCTCGCATTTTCTCCCCCACTTTCTCACCAACCATCACTAAAATCTCTCTCTCTCTCTCTCTCTCACCAATCAATCCTCACTCCAACCCAACAAATGCTAATCAAACCTCCCTAATGCTTTCCCATCACTCCACTCTCACTGTCCATTAATTCTCCTAATTCGAGTCCGTTACTCCCGTATCAACAGTCGCACTTTCTCTCTGTATTTTCTCGAGAAAACAGAAGGCAACACTTACCAAGCATGGACGCTCGCCAATTCGACGTGGTCAAGGCCGAGAAAGCCAGGTCTCTACGCCGGTACGGGAGAAACCAGAGGTTGATGGCTTTCCTCCGCGTCCCCGAAATCTGGGCGGCGCTGTTCCTGCTGGCGTACTACTCCCCCGGGATTTCTCTCTCTGCCGCAGTCGCCAGCGATTCTCTCAGCCGCGTGGTCGCTTTTTTTGCCAAGCCGCTCTCCGTCTTCCTCCTCAGCAACGCTATCATCATAACTGTCATCGTCTTGTCCGGCAAGGACACAGAGCGTGGTCCGGCGCACGATGTATACGACGAGTACGTCGCCCACCGGAGGACCTTCTCCAGGAACTCTCCAGCGATGGAGACATTGCCGGATGAGGAGACCGTTGTCAACAAACAGATCGTACTATACTCGTCTGCTCCTGTTCGTGAAAACCCAGCACCTACGGTCATGGATCCAGATGCCGGTCGTGATAAGGCGATTGTCCAAGTTATAGAGACCAATCAAGACGGTGTCGAGAAACTACCCATGACCCCTCCAGCAAAGCAATGGAGGACGCAAAAGATGGTGACCCCGAAGGTTCACAGAGAGCTCCGACTATCTCCGTCTGGGAGTCACTATGGTCGGCACGACAGGGCAGCGCGTCACAGGAGGCCGTGTACAGTGGAGGAATTGAGCAACGAGGAGTTCAATCGGAGGGTCGAGAAGTACATAGAGCGGACCAGGATGTTCTTGTGCAAGGAGAAGATGGATGATGCGATGAAGGGCAGTTGCAAAACAATTGATTATCATTCTGTTTGATGAGTCATAGCAGAGACACAGAGACCGTAGCTTAGGGCAAATATAGCGAAGAGGATCAAATCGAATTTGCGATACCGACGTACATATGTATAGTGATGAATTTTCGATGATGATTTGCATATTAGATAACCGGTCCAATATGTCTATTTCAACAAAAGAATGGCACATTATTGCCATGTACAAATCATGCCGTCGCTATCCAAATTTGATGTTAATAAGCAATATCATAGGGAGTTTGAAATCCCCACAGCGTGGTCCAGACTTCTTAGACAATAGGAGCTGTCTGAAAATCAGGACCTTTGTGAAAATCAAAATCAATGGATGTTTTGTTCATTGCACAGTCCACAACGCATCCTAAGAAGCACCCTTGTCTGCTGTCTCCATCTCCGCGCGGAGGAAGAACCATGGGTGAAGCAAAGGTCACACAGAGGTTGGGGAAAAGCGCACACACTCACGCAGAGGTTGGGGAAAAGAAAGTACACTCAATGATTCTTTTGTTTTTCAGGGCACTTTGTTCATTAAAATAGAGAATTATTTATTATATTGTTGAATCCGAAGATGGTTGATTCTTGCCAAGCAAACCTAAAACTTTTCCTTTTCCTTTTTTTCTAACTCACAAAAGCATTATTTCTGGATTGTGCAACATTAGTCTGCATCGTTCTGTGCAAAGTTTATCTAATGCCATAAAAAGAAAAGTCACTTTATTAGTTGGGATTAATGTGTTTTAATGGCATATATTACGTGTCTACATATATTAGTTGCTTCATGAGTGGTGGTTCATCATTACCTCCACTGGATAGTGGCTTGCTTCATCAACTTGGTGCTCACTTATAACGCTTTAAGTAACGTATTCATAACATTTGAATTTGCAAAGTCCCTGTTCCAGCAAAATCCACTCTTTAAGTCTGAAGGGACAAAGTGGATGCATTTTCTTTTTTCTCTCTCTTCTTTTTCCCCTCCTTTTCCCTACTTTGTCCCACCCCTACAGTTTCTTTATCCTTCCTCTCGGACTTCATCTCCTTTTCACTCTGTTATCCCAGAGAACCCACAGGTTGGATTCTTGTCAGCAATGGATGCACCAAAGTAAAGATTGCTTCCTTGGTTGAGAAACAGTGGAAAGCGTGGACCAAGCTTGATCTAACATCTATGAAAACTTGGGGCTAGGCTTCTTAACCGTGTGAATGTAGCGGGCTCTTATCCATTTGGTCTTTTTGGTAGTTTATATGGTGAACTAAAATGTGGAAGAGACAAGTCCTGTCCTCTCATAAATAACAATTATACACGTTGTTGGGATTTTGATATCCAAATCCCATAGAAGTTAAATGAGAAGTGTGGGTGGAAGTAGTTCCATATGAGATATAACAGAGATAGGAAATGAGTTTAAATAGAGAAGCCTTTCAAATGGGTTTGGGCCCGAAACGGTAACCTACTTTTGTGGAGAGGAGAGGACCTACACAAAGCTGGGTTGGTCCACATACGCGCATGCCACCCCCGCCCGCTTGGCTCAGATCAGGCCAATTCTAGTCCAATTATTTTTTTTTTTGGAACTCAGCCCATTAGTTCCCTTCATTTTTATATTTTTCAAATAGACATGATAAACTAGTGTCCGAATAGACATGGTTTCGTTCTTTTTGAAATATTTTTCTTTTTCTAACAGATATGTCTATTCGTTTCGGTTCGTCGTGACTGCTAGTGGTTTGGATTCGCCCATCAACAATCGAACCGACGTTTTGGTTCATCGTGACTCTTCATTATTTTTTGAAAAAACGTGACTCTTTATTGATTTCTTCAAACGTTTTATTTTACAGACATTCTCGCCATTTTTATTATTCGAGCAACATTCTACTCCTCTCAAATTCTTCATCTGTCATCATTGTCGTTAGTGCGATTAATCCGCAAAGTCGCGTTCAAAGATTTTCTTTGAAGAAGTACCGCTTCATAGGAAAGGTGATCCGTTCTATCCTAGGAGGCAATTGTCCAATAACCTTGGTACCGATAGAGGGGATAAATTTGTCTTAATGTTACAACGTGAATTCGTTGGACTCGGATCAATCATTCACAATCAGTTTACTCATCTGCACTTGATTTCAGGTTTATCGTATGACTCTATTATTTGCATATATGAACACGTAGGCCACAACATTGCTGTCTTTGGATGGATGACTTGATGACCATACCATGTCATTGGATACAAGGAAGTCTTCTATATCCACCTTTGTAATCAACTTTCTCCATATTCATTTCGCACAATTAGACTTGATCGATGGGCTAGCCTCGACCATGACAATTAGTCCTCGGGTTAGTAATTTTATTCATTAATTTTGTTACCATAACCTCCAAGTATGTACGATCTTAATGAGAAAATACTAGGTGATGCTTCGGGCTGATGCGCGGAATCGGTGTACCAAGTGATTCGAGAATTGCTTATTGGGTGCTAAAGAATTTGCATATCACTCATCATACCAATTTTAATCGACGTAGCATTACTTATTTATTTTTCTCTTATTCTCTTATTTCCATTTTCATGGCCACAACCAAAATATAAGTTACGAATAAAATCCGAAGATGGTCATAAGATAGGATTTTGGGCCTTGGGCTTCTCTGTGCCAAGTTGGGCCATGCCCTTGAAGTAGCGAATGAGGAAAAAGGCCTTCGTAAAGCCCAATGGTAGGCCCAAAACTCCGCTCCCTTCCCCATCAAGACATATGTTCCAATTAGGGTTAGGGTTTTAGGGGTCTTTCTTACTCTTCCTCTGCGAGCCGACCGAAGCTTCACCCGATCCTCCCGAAAGCGAAAATGGTGAAGGGACGCCAAGGAGAGCGCGTCAGGTCGCCGATCTACATGCTTCCGTTGCATTTCTTCTTCCAATCGATCCGTTTATGATCGGATTGATTTAGCCGCTCGTGTGTGCTTATTTGTTCCCTGTTATACGTTCTTGCAGACTTTATGTGAGGGGGACGGTCCTCGGATACAAGAGGTAAGCGACGAATCGAATTGCGTTCCGATCTTTTGCTTTGTTGGGCACTCGCTTCAGCGAGCTTATAGGAAGAATCAAATGACTTTGTTCTTTTAGCTTTGATTCGGCTCTAGCTTTGGGAGATGAGGGTGATTTGCAAGTTTTGATCTTTTGTGTGATTTGCAACAGAAGTGGCCAATCTAGTTGCTTTGCTCTCCTTTCAGCTCCATAATTTGCCCCATTCGGAATAATTTGCTCCATTCAAAATGTAACGTCTCCATTCGTGAATGAAACAGGAGAATACATTTTCCTTCGGTTTTTATGTACTTCTTGTATTCGAGGCTTTATTAACAATTAGCTTCAATCTATGAAGAAGGAAAATGAATAGCAAAGAAAAATTTCCTGCTTCTTAGTATTCTGGATGATCCAAGTATGTAGTTGAAATTTGAACCCCAAGGTTTTGTGCTTATGGTGCTTGCAATGCGGTGGTTGAAATAGGTCGAAGTCAAACCAGTACCCAAACACGTCATTGATCCAGATTGAGGGAGTGAACACGAAAGAGGAGGTGGCTTGGTACTGTGGCAAACGCATGGCTTACATCTACAAGGCCAAGGTGAAGAAGAATGGTTCGCACTACCGCTGCATTTGGGGCAAGGTCATTAGACCTCACGGTAACAGTGGCGTTGTTCGTGCTAAATTTAAGTCCAACTTGCCTCCCAAATCCATGGTATGGAGTGCTGCTTAACTCAAGCATGTATCTTTGGAAAACAATCTTGATTCTTATGCTTAAGGAAATTTGCCTTCTCTGCAGGGAGCAAGAGTCAGAGTCTTCATGTATCCCAGCAACATATGAGGTATCTATTAACTATTTGCGTGTCATATTAACATATTTTATTTTCAACACCCCATTCTCTCCTCTGATCCTGAATCTTGTCTTCCCTTACTATATGTTTTCAATTGGAAACTTGCTGATGGAATTTTGTATGGACATGGAAGGACTTGTATCTTTTAAGTTTAGATGTAATGTTATGTTTGAAGTGCCCGGTTAATTTCTTGAGTTATCTTGGAGAATTTGAGCTGCTTGTCTTGATAGGGAACTAGCATATCATACTGGACTGAACTATGAGTAAGTGTAGTTCAACCAAAATGACTTTGTGTTTATTTATTTATTTGTTTATAATTTTACATGTACAAACATGGTGTTTTTGTTGCATTGAAACTTTTTGGTTGATTACAGTTAATCTTTTTCATCTTTTTTGTAATCTTGGGATGAAGATACCACAAGTGTTGTAACTTTTATACAATGCTCAATTTCAGTGCCATAATTTTTTTTATCACTTGAGTGCCACCTTGGTGAAATATCGTTCACTAGAGTGCCTACCTGGGCTGTTCATGCTACATTTTTTTTTTTAAACTAAATTTTGACTCCGCGTGACCTTTTTAAGAAAAATTTAAGTCCAATGTGGACAATCTTCGGTTGACATGGCAAAAAAGGGCTAAAATGTTTCTCAAATCAACTCTCCATCTTCACAATTCAAGATCAGAGATTGAAATCTCGCCTCTGATAGGCAAATAAGTGATTTGTGTGTGGCAAGGGATTGAGAACGTTGACTCAACCATCGGAGAACCCTCCAAGACATAATTAGGGACGGAAAAGGCAAATTCTTTTCTAGGGAATTGAAGGCAATTAGGTTTTTCTATGATTTGGGAATGAGGCTTGGCTATAAAAAGAGGTAGTTCTGAGAGGAAAAGACAACCGCCCGAGGCCGAGCGCTTCCCTCTTAAGCAATGAGGAAGCGTGGTATTCCACAGAGAGAAGGTATCCGTGGCGCACATTATTGTGCGACGGGCGCACATTAGCAAACTTGGGGGCTTCCATGGCCGTTCTGCTGCTCTAGTTCTTGCAGCTGAGCGAGGGGTTTTGCCCTACATTCAACCGAATAAAAAACTTGCTTTTTGCTTTGGCTCCTTTCGGTTTCGCATCTTATGTTGAATCTTGATTGTGTCTCTTCTGGTGCCTTTTCAATTTTGTTTGTTGAATGCAAATCTTTTCCTATGCTTTGGATATTTTCTAGGCGAATATTGATTCACCTTTGGAAGCTGCTTTGCAATTTCCTTTTGCAAGACGTTCTCTGGAAATCTGATCCCTTGAGACGTATATGAACCCACGTTCTTCTACATTCTACTAACCATGCTTCCTGTTCATGTCTTCTTTTTGCAGTTCCTGCTTCCCCGGGGGGCATCTGAATCCCAGCTTTGTGATGGTTGATTTGAGAGGACCTACATAGACATGTAGCTAAAGTGAAATTGATTCTTCTGAATTCAATAGGAAAACGAAGTCTCTGCGTTGAAATTGTTGAATTTTGACTAGTTGTATTGGATTAGTTACCCGATTTTGACAGATGCCTATTTCGCTTGGGTGCTGCTTTGGTTTTCTTTCAGGCTGCTTTTGATATTGTTCTGAGAAACTCTAGCACGGACATGGTTGAATTCTGGGCATTACATTTGTTTGCAGTCAAAACACTCCTCTCCACCATCTGGGTCCATCAGCGATGGATGCCATTTGCAACAGCAGCGGCTGCGGATGTGGGTACACTGAGAGTGTATGCCATGGCGGAGTATTTTTTATGTTTTGTCTTAACCATTGGGTCATGATAATCGTGCTTGTCATATTGATTGTTATTCCCTTTGCCTAATAGCGTAGCAGAACCCAAAAAAGTCATCTAAGATGAGTCGAAATTATCGTTTTCTATGCGTGATTCTCTCTATGCTTCATAAGCATGGTCAAGAGAATTGAAATGATCAATGGCTATCTCATTTTGTTTAAATTACACGTTGCTAATTTGAGACCTCTCAGAATGACCTAGTTCATAATATTTCTCAAGTTAAACTATCACGTAAATGGTTCTATCATCATTATATTTACGCTATACCTTAAAATATAAGCATGAATGGAATATGTTAATAAGAATAGACTATGCGCTGCAAAATTCGGGTATGTTGCTGCTTGAAAGATACTAATTCGTTTTTGGTAATAGGTCTTATAAATGATTATGCACGGCGAAGTGTGACCATCGAATATTGGCGTGATCATAAGGTCACATAGCTTAAAGTGCGGTTATGAAATCGGACATTATAATTTATTTGTGTCGAAATTTCTATTAAACCGTCTAATCGTTACTTCGATTAACAAACGCATTAACCAATCGCACCGAAATCGATCCAATAACAAGGGGGAATCACTGTTATTAAGTCATAATTCAATGATCCTTTCAAAATCCGAGGCTGTAATCTCTTCTCATCAATAAACAGTGACCTTCCC
>JANUWG010000616.1:0-11061 GCA_025175695.1 Eugenia klotzschiana
GCAAAGCATTGCATGAAGGAAAAAAAAAAAAAAAGGGACCTGCCTCAGGCGTGAGAAGAGCTTTGCTTTGGTCTTGAACACACCCGGCCGGCGATTTGTGTAAGTTTTATATATACTTGAGTTGTTTTTATTTGAAAACACTTTGGGATTGAGTGTAATCAAGATGTGGAAAACATTCGAACGTGCGAGCGATTGTAACTTTGATTCTCCGATTATAGTAAATTATTTATTATTGGCTCTTCCCGTAAATGGAGATACCGACGTTCTACCGAACAACGTAAATCTCTGCTGCCCTTATTATTCCTTATTTATTAGCTTGATATTTTCGTATTGACTTATTTATAAAATCAGTAATGAATTAAAAACAATCACATTGAGAAAAATCTTAAATCTACCGATGAAAAGAAAATAAAAGAAAGCTAAAACGCTTCTTCCGGGAAGAGAGAAGGGAAAAAACAGCCCACGAGCAGTGGACCAACCTCTAACTTCAGCTTCTTCCTCCCACCTCTCTCTCTCTCTCTCTTCCTACTTAAACAAATCGTCAGCTCACTGACTGATCTTCCCCACGCTACTGGGATTCACTTACTGCCATTGTCATTTCTTTCCAATCCCCAAGAACCCAACTTTATCACCTCTTTTGCTGACCCGGATCCACCCCCTGTTCGGGTCCTGCCCCACTCGCGTGAACACGGTTCCCCCCATTTCGATGGACGCGCCGCTAGTCAACGAGTCCTCCTTCTCTGCTGCCAACCCATCCGCCTACAGCTTAGCCGAGATTTGGCCCTTGAGCGGAGAGCCCGGCATTGTCGGGTCGGCGGAGGAATCGACGGTGACGGAGCAGAGCGGTAGCGGGAGGAAGGGGAAGGATGCGAGCTCCGAGGACGAATCGTCGAAAAGGGTGTCTTCAAGCTGTGTCCTGGGCAGTGATTTGGTCAGTCCAGTGCAATTTTCTCTTCTTGCTCCGTTCTGGATTGGGCTCGTCTTAATATGTTTGAAGTCCCAATTTTTAATGTTCTGCTCTTGGACTAGGATTTTGGGTTGTTGGATTTGAGTAGATTTGCTGTAATCACTCAAGCATTGACTTTTATGAATCTTGGCTTAATTTGGTATGGTTTCTAGCAATTTAATTTGGACTGGTAGACAGTTTATAGGTTTGAGTTTTCTTTCGTTTTGCTAGATGTGAAGGAACAAATTATTGGTGTAGAAGTCTCCAATGCATTAACTTTGAATCCGAAGCAAAATGCTCTTGATCTTTTGGAGCAAGAGATAGGAGTACCAAATTACGTTGGTGATCTTGTTATTCAAAGATCTATGCTCCTCTTATGGGATTGCTGTGTTGATTATCGTTCCTCTTGTGGAGCAGAACAACTCAAATGGTGCCAAGCGCACGAAAATAGCCGGATCCTGCGATGAAAATGGTGGTTCCAAAGCTGAAGGAGAGGCAAATTCTGTTGCTTGTAACAAATTGTCTGCGGAGCAAAGTGCTAAACCGTCCGAGCCACCAAAGCAAGACTACATACATGTGAGGGCGAGGAGGGGCCAAGCGACGGACAGTCACAGCTTAGCAGAAAGAGTAAGTAAAGCTTTTAGTTTTCGACTTGTGTTTGGCGACGTACATGACTGGAAAATACTTAGGCATGGAATCAATTGCTGTTAAATCTATTCCCATTTTTCGCATCTCTTTGGCAGGCGAGGAGAGAGAAGATTAGCGAGAGGATGAAAACTCTTCAAGATTTGGTCCCTGGTTGCAATAAGGTATGCTATTTGTCTTGGCTGAAGGAGCGCCATTGTTAACCATGTGTAGGCCATCAAGCATTTTTCACTGTCCCATGTGGCTGCTCACCTTCCTGGTGAACGGTTTTAACCTTTCAAAACCATAACAAAGCTAACATGTATCATCTACCGTAAACGCAAGTTCTGGGTTACATGGTTAAATTCCTGATGTTGTCCTTCTGATCAGATCATTGGAAAGGCGCTGGTTCTTGATGAGATTATCAATTATATCCAGTCATTGCAGCACCAGGTTGAGGTAAGGCTTTTCAGTCATTATTCCAGTTAATGCAGGATGACTTGTTATGCTCATCTTCGCGATCTAAATCTATGCGATGGACATTCTAGTTCTTGTCGATGAAGCTCGAAACGGTCAATTCAAGGATGGACATGAGCCCAGCAGTGGAAGGCTTCATCGCCAAAGATGTAAGTACAAGATGTTTTATGGACAGAAGATAGCTTCCACGACCACAGCGGGTTTGCGGCATCAGGCCCAATTACGAGCCCCCCTCTTTCCATTTTTCTATTAGGAAAGTGATGTTTTCTTCTTTGAGCTTCTAGTAAATGCATTCCTCGTCACCACCGGTCCTGTGGTGCGGTGACTTTCTAGAAGAGCTAGATTTTGCTCTCCACAGGACCATGCAAGTGCAACTGCATGAGAATGCTAGTTCTAATGAATTTCACTTTTATTGCTGGCCTACTTACGTCCTATTTAATTTGAATTAACTTGCACTGTCAACATTGACTTTAGCTTGTGAACGGTAGCAATTGGAAGCTGCAATTATTGACTAATCCAATCTGGGTGTTTTAGCTCATGTCACAGCCTTTTGACGGTACTGGGATGATGTTTGCCTCACAAGCAGCGAGGGATTACATGCAAGGATCGCAAGCACAACCGGATTGGCTTCATATGCAGACCGGTGGCGGTTTCAAGAGAGAGACTTGATGCAATGGACTTGCTCGATTTAGCTTAGGATCGAGGAGCCAGATTAACTATTCAGGTCCGCGTCGATACGTAACATGAACTTTGGTACTGATTATCTTATTGTTAGTGCCGAACCCACAAAGTGAAAAATTGTCTGTCCATTCTCAATTATGTAATAGGTGATCTTAGCAGGAAATGCATCTGATTTCCATCTGTAGTATATAACCAGATCAGATACCTTGAACACTATTTATTTGCAGCTTCTCGAACATAATAGGAGGAAGCAAAATTCTACGACTTGCTTGTCTTAACATTTCGCCGGACTTGCTTTCTTTCATCCAAATCTATACAGCTTCCACATGCTATTGATAAACAAAATGACGGTATGAACTGCCAAGTGAGACAGACAGATTGATTTGTGGGTGTTTGCCGGAGCTCCTATTCATCTGCACAATCCGCAATTTTGAGATCAAGTGGTCGGCTTTTCTCCTGGTATTGAGTTTGCTTTCAAGAGCCGAACTTGGCTTTCATCTCGTTGATCACGTCTTCTTCAACTTGAAAAGCCTTTGTCAAGACACCATTCGGAATCGCGGGTGTCGCGCCAAATAGTGTCATTGAAAGAATCGCCGCCCCGGGCAAGTGACTGTTGAAGGCTGTGAAGATAAGGGCCTTCCCTTCCCCAACATTTTTCTGGAAGTGCACCAACCCTTTTGGAACCACAAACATCTGACCCGCAGTGAGGACCTTGGAGTAGAACACGTTCCCAGTAGTCACGAATCCAACAAGGAGCTTCCCCTCGATGATGATCCCAGACTCGGATGCACGAGGATGCGAGTGGGGCGGATTAAGCCCGCCGGGAGCAAAATCGACGCGGTTCATCGAAATCCCCAGCGTGTTCAACCCGGGAAAGCTAAGGACGTTTCCGGGGGTCAAGCTCATACCATATCGATTGCTCGTATTGCCTTCTTTGCTCAGGCCATCAAAGAAGAAATCATCTGGGATTACTTCTGAGGCGGGTTTGCAGGGGAAGCCATTGATAGTTATGGGGGCCTTCACGTCTCCGACGCAGAAGTCCTGTAACAAATCCGGGTCGGCCAAGTAGGAAGGAATAGGAAAAACTAGGACGAGTCCTATTGTCAGACAAAAGAACGGCGAGATCTCCATGGAAGAGCTGGAAAATCTATTTGGCAGCTGAAGAAAGTATGAGGCTTCAGTGGGTCAACAGCATCTCTCTGCTGTTATATACAAGTTTGTTAAGTGGTATTAGTTGGATGCAAATTACAGAATACTAACTGGCCCCTCAGATGAAGTGGACCGGCCGTGGCGTGTGAATGAGACTTGAAATGAAAGTCCAGCCGCTCAGGTAGATGAGCGGATAAATCAACAAAAAGACCGCAAGGTCGTTGCGAGCAGCACCAGCGATGGAGACAAGGACTCTTTGAATAAGTCGTCTTGACATGGTCTCCACCTAATCCCAGTGAAAAAAGAAGTCCAGAAATAAGCAGATCTTAGATGTAATTTTACTATTGGGTTAATACCACGAAAAATCCTAAACCGATACTCAAATGATAAATTTATCCTAAACTAATTTTTTGACCATCAAAAACTCTAAATTGATACACATGTGACGAATTTACTCCCTGGTAATTTTCGTTAAATTTTACGATCAAATTGCTGAGTTGAATGACACGCCACAGTTGACGAGTGTATCAATTTGAGGTTTTTATCCTCCATTTATCACGGATGTACCAATTTAGAGTTTTCCGTGGTAACAACCCAATTTAATGGAAACTAATGAAGGATAAATTTATCACATGTATATCAATTTGAGATTTTTTATAATAAAAAATTACTCGAAATAAATTTATCACATGTGCATTAATTTAAAGTAAATTTATCATAAGTGTATCAATTTGAAATTTTTCGTGGTATTAATCCTTTACAATTTTATGAGGAAAGAAAGAAGTGTGTGACAAATAAATACCTAGCCGAGCAAATTGTTGTGAATAGACCATGTTACTCCAATGGAAAACTCTCCTCTCATGAAGAAACAGAGTTAGTTAGGACATGATTTTTTTACTAAAAGGCACCGGTAAGAATCTCTACTCCTTCCATAGTTTTGTCAATCTACTACTTCCAAATGGCCTACAAAATCGAACTTGGCATAAGGAGAACAAAAGAGAAAATCTGGCAGATTGGTCAGCCACTGAAAAGCAACATAGTTTGCTCGATTCATTCCTAGGACAATGTCTTGGAGCCGTAACGGCGATCCTTGACACCTTGTAGCAGGTTTGCTGAAGAAAGTGAGCGAAAATTGCAACAAAACAGATACTGCGTAAACAAATATTCACTTATTTTTCAGGACAGGGAGACAGGGAAGGCAATGAGTTGTCTTCAACCTGAGGAAATGAGTCCTACGATTAGCTCTCATAAAGCTGTTCTTCGAACATTCTCGTCATGCCTGTGTTTTATCCACACATAATCGAGCAGATAAACAAAACATGTGACGAGAACAAGAAAACGCTAACAGCTTATTCTGCCTCCTGTCAGAAAGGAAAAAGAGGAGCGGAGGGATCAACTACCCAAATTACCCGGAGTTGACCTGGTAAATTTTGCAAATTGCTGTCGCCTGGAAAAAGAGGAGCAATGACAATGTGGTTTCTACACATCTGTGATCAGAGAGGATCTCCGTGCAAATTGCTGTATACACGGAGTTCACCTGGAAAAAGAGGAGTGGAGGAAAAACGCTGAATTGCTACTTAAGGAACAATCACAATGTGGTTTCTACACATCTGTGATCAGAGAGAAAACCCAGAATGACATAACCTAGCTAAGCCACTCCAGGGAGCACAGATTCACCCGGGCTACTAAGAGTTTGATTGTTTGATCCATGAAACAGAAGATAAATCAGGAGGATCTTCTCACCTACTGGCTTTTCTATGTATCGAAGGTATTAGAGATCAATGCAAAACCATAATTGGCATTAAGACTCGCCATCACTGACTTTGATAAAGCCAGCCACATGCTTCAAGCAATGGACACCACCCTTTGCAGGTCCGACACCAGATTGGCAGAGAACCCAGATGGGGTATCAGAGCCCATGTCAAATCTTCATTCTGCAACCAATTGGACCAGTATTGAGAAATGAATTAATACTGGGAAAATAAGACCAGAGAATCTAAGGCCAACCTGTCCAAAGCTGCAGGGCTTATGGGAATTACACCAGAGGGGGGAACGAGAGCATCTACCGGGATGTCATCTGGAGTGACTGGTATGACTCCTTCATCCACAATCTGTGGAGAGTATGACAAGGCAACTGCAAGCATCGAAAATGAACAGGCTGAAACTCTTAAGCTACACCATCCTATCTATTAAGAAAGGAAAAGAAACTATTCACCAACGTACCAAGGAGGGGTTGCTTCCAGCTCCGAGCATGTGCAAGCTCTTGGTAGCTTCTTAGGAAAGTGTCATAATACCTTTTGCAAATACAAAACAGTCAGTACAAAAAGACAAAAGCGAGCAAAATCCTAATAAGAAGTATTTTGATTCTGCTCTCTGGAGGATGTGGAACAAAAGTTTTCTAAATTAAAAGTACATTACTAAGACAAGAAACACTATGTCAGGTTAATTGTCACCATAATGGAGGACAATTAACGGCATCAGGATCCACTACCATAGCAAGTGTATATTTCTGACAAAGCTTAGATCTCGAACATAAAATAAAAGCTAGTTATCACAATCCTACCCTCCACCTCGGCCCAAGCGTCTTCCAGATCCGTCAAATGCAAGTCCTAGCAACAGGGACAAGCAAGGCAACTGATGTTCTAGTTTCTCCAACCTCAAAGCATGCCATATAACAATAATAGGATGAACACGACAACACTTACCTGGTAAAAGGAACAAGTCAACAGGATCATCTGCCTGCATGACTGAGATAAGAGAAGTTCCTTCAGGCCTCATGTAACCATAGGTTAACAAAATGCAGCATAAATATGCAACCAAAGGGGACAATATCCAGTGTACATGTTTGTTCGCATATCAAGGAACTCGATATTTGAGATCTAACATGTCAACATGACCTCAAGGATCCGAAAGACCAACATACATAAAGATTTATTAACAGATGAAGAAGCAACTGTAGCTCTCCTCATTGGTCACGTTACAACCTCCAATTACACAATGATTAACACCCATGTCTCTCGCATAAATTGGAAGCAACACATGCAGTATCTCATCCTTTGTCAAATTGTATCTCACAGTGAGTAGAATGGAAAAGTGATAATCCAACTGCCAAAAGCAATTATACAAAGAATAGTATGCCTCTCCACCCACTTTACATGAAATCATATAACACTCATGTACCCTTCCAATTGTATGTATAATTTCATTACTGTCCATTCAACTTACAGTGTAATGCGCTCAGAAGGTTCTAACACCTTTTCATGGAAAAGAAACAGAAACCTGACATCAGATCAAAAAATGCTATTGATCCAGCTCGATCAAATTAATAGATAGTAGTTTCACAAATAGTGGGACATCTAATAAAAAAATCATAGACCGACACCCTACAAAGTATGGAGGATCTGCCAAATTCTAATACAACAGTAAGGAATTAGTCAAACAAGGAGAAACGATTATATTGAGTAAGTAATTATTATATCTGATCAGCTTTTCTAAAAGTGGACTAAACTGGCAAAAGCTTTTGCGTATTTAAATCCTGGGCTCTAAGGGACCACCATTTTATAAACCACGAGGAATGATGCATAAAGTCAAAACAAATCCCTCATGAAAAATGAGCCCAGCAGTTTCAAATGTTATTTGTTACATGATGAAAGAAGAAAGCAAGGAGGAAGAATGGCAGTAAGAAGAGACATGGTTTCGATAAGAAGACAATTACCATCTTCACGTTCATTTCCATCAGCATCTAGTGCAGCAGGTTCTAATATGTCCATTGAGTTTGCAATCATATCATCGACACTTGAGATGTTGAGCATTCTCATGTGGCTGTTTTTGTCTTCCACGCGTGGAACGTAAAGCTTCTTCTTCATATGTACGTGGCCACCTAGAGATAGATCGGGAAAATATATCACTTTTCAGTTAAATGAGAAACAACCTTAACGATCAGTATGCCCAAAGCAGGGATGGGAAATTTGGTGTATTGAGTTGGGCAGCTACATGTGACTGTAAAGTTGGAGAGCAGGGGAGCACACCTTCGGCTGAATTTTGCAAAATTCGAGAGAGAATTTTCGAGGTATCTACTTCCCGTAAGGCACTGCAGCTGATATATGCGCACAATCTCTGACTAGATTTGAACCACGGAGCATCTAGTACAAGACTCTGAATTGTCTCGTCTGATAAAGGCCATGTCAATCACATTTTATTGAGCAGGATATTTTTTCAATGAAGAAAATGACGTGCCAAATACAATAGGTCAATGCCATGGTTTATTTTTCTGTGATTAGTAATTCTTGTCCATGGAAACTGGTATGAGCAGTTGTAAGTCATCCATATTTTCAATTGAACCTCTCCATGATTTTAACTACAAAGCCACACCAAGACATACAAATCAAAGCTTGAATACTTTAAGCCCTATTTCTTTTGCGGCACCTTTTTCTCAGCTTTAAGTTGCGACATTCCATCAATCATAAGCTCAATCCAGTTCATCGATTTTACATGAGTAACAACGCCACTTCTGCTGTCTGCACATATCGGCCAGAGGAAACAGACACAGACACAGACATTTTGTCCTGTATTCTCGGTATGCCTTCCTTTGAAAATGCTGAAACAAAGGATGGAAATCTCAATGGGGAACAAATCAGAGAACTTTAGTCACCAGATGACAATTTACAACCTACTATCAAAGAAATCTATGTCGCTGCTTTTCCCCACTTTTTCATTTTAGTTCCCTTTATGGAAAAACTTCATATCCCACAAAAAAGTTTCCCCATTACTTAATCAACCAAAAATGGTCCAAAACCAAAAGAGACAACAAAAAACCGAGCAATGCACGGATACCATTTCATACATTACACAAACAGAGACGCTTCATATGCAAAACCCATCATCAAGAAGAAGATATTCCGACTACTAACATAGCAAAATCTGTAAATTGGAGCGAAATCGAGTACCCTCTTGCGATCTCAGAAGCGGGTCCATGGATTTGAGGGCCCTGCGGACTTTGGTTCGGAGGATCTTTTTCTGCTTGAATATGGACTCAAGCTGGTCCCTTTCCTGGTTTTCGCTGCTGGGGTCGCTCATCTTGGTCCGTGCGGTGGCGCGCAGAGCGCCGGCGGGTGGGCGCAGGGTGAGGAAGCGAGCCAAGGAGGAGAGCGACCATGAAGCGACGGACGATGCTAATGCGCGCGGATGTGTCATCGGCGCCACCCGACTCCTAGTGATTAGTTTATCACAAGCGAGCATATTAATTTTTTTTGTGTTAGGTGGGGTCATCAGACTATAAAAGAAGAGAAGACGGAATTTTTCCGCATTCAGTCCGTGAACTGGATAATACGGTCCTCGAATTTGCAATATAGAAATTTTCCGATCAAGTCATTCCGTCACCAATTCGGGCAAATCAAAGCTGAGGCCGGGTCGATACTGCAGATTCGAAAGTTTCATGTTGAGATATTGAGTGCCTCGATTAAAAAAGTTCACCGAATTTACATAATTATGCAATTGGGTACTGTTCTTGTTGACTAGTCAACACAAGCTAATTGTCCAGGGTGAGTAGTATTTTCCCACAAGCTTGGCAGACTCCGATAACGGGTGGGCTTCAAATTGTCGAAATTGAATATGGATGGACTTGATCGAACGAAATAACACAATTTCACGGAGCCGATCGTAGCAAATAAAAGTATGAAGGCCTACATTGAAACAACGATGAAAGTTTAGGAACCAAATGGCATGAAACAAACCCTCCTTGAACTTGATCTTTTCAATATCTTCCTTCTTCTGAAAAGGAATGAGGGAATTCATGCAGCTCTGCATTCAAAGGGTACTTAAGAGTCTCTCAATCTTCAGTAGACAAGAGACAACAAAGGAAGGATGTGACCAAAGTTTGACATCCAGTTTTCAATTGCAAGATCAATTTTGCTGCAACATCAGTTTTCCCTTTCCCTGCATGATCAAGCTACAAAAGTAGAAAAATTGTTTCTCCATATCTGTTTCTGCAAATAAGTACACAGGAAAAATGTCAAAATCATTCAAATTCCTGATTCGCGTTACATGGAGTCTCTCATGAAATACCCATTCTTTTGATCGCTTCTGATACTGTAAATCATCAGCAACGACATTCGAAGTGCTGGAAAGAGTCGAGAGAGGTATTCAGCTCCATTAGGCCTCGAACTCCAGAGCTCCAGGAATCCTCCCAGGATGAGAAAGGGAAATGTCTACGTCCTAACTTCCTAAGAAAGATGAAGGTGAAAAGAAAGTGTGAAAGTGGGATATGGGAGTCTTTCCATAGAAGACATGGAAAATCATGATGAAATTGGTCATACATGAAACAGTTCAATCGATCTTGTAAGGAAAGAACCATGCGCGACATTGTGCTTATCGATGGTTCGCGCGATAAATGGCATGCCAGATAACGCCTTTACTTTCCTACTCGTTCCATCCATCCTTTTGATCTGACTCGGATTTTAGTTTCCGTCTACCGGAAATTGTTTGAAAACATTGGACAGGACACGATTCGATGCTGCTCAGCTATTACATCACAGATCAGCGCGCAAGATGCTTTTTGGCATCTTGATGTTCATGCCAAATGTACGAGGAACATTCTAGCACGCCAAAGATGTAGCGAGAAACTTCTGGCGCAAACGCTTGAGGAAAAAAGTCGAATTTAGGATAAGCAACACCTGCAACCGTCCAAATGTTTAAAATGGCTCCTATATACAGGCAAAACTTTCTGTGTCCTGTCAGTTCTCCAGACTTCAAAGGACCCCAAGTATGGGAAACGATTTACCATCAAGAATGAATTTACTAAAAGCCGAGATGTCTTCTTCCGGAAGTTCCGTCCCTTCACATCAGTAAGATTGTCCTTCCATTCTGTGTGAAGAGATGCTTCTGTTGCCATAACATTCCCATCTCCGGTTCCTGCCTCCTCTGATATCGACCAACAAAGAAATGCGCCGCGTTCTTAAGTGTAGGACTCCTAGAGGGATCAAATCTTTTCTTCTGGAGATTCACTGGTGCCTATTTCATCCTGCAACGAATCAAGGATGCTCTGATCCTGGGCAATGTGCCTAAGGGTTTCTCCTTCGGCGACACTAGGAGAGTGGCCCCCACATTCGGAACCCCTGTCGGAGAACGAATATGAGCCGGGCTTCAACTCCTGGCGATCCTTATCAACCGTTTCGTCCTTACGAACT
>JANUWG010000617.1:0-11058 GCA_025175695.1 Eugenia klotzschiana
TTATTTACATCCAAAAAGCTGTATGCTTTAAAAGAGGCTTGTACAGTTTGGGAAGGGGTTTTGTTTGATTTAAAAAAAAAAAAAAAGGCACAGCCATGCATAATATAGAAATCACACTTAGAAAGGGTGAAAAATTAGCTAGAGCAACGAGTGCTGTAGAGAAACTGATTGCAAAAGAGGGACCAGTGTGAGCCTTAGAAAACTACAGAAAGCGTCATCGAACACGTGTAGAAGGGCTTTCCCAACAACAATACATGGAGAGACGAATTATGCAAAAAGTTAAAACAAGGACAAAACTTGTTATAGGATGTACAATCCCAAGCAGAACAACCATTCAAAGGTACTTCATCTTCTCGCATTAAGAACATCATCTAAAGACATTCAGAAGAAATATACACAAACACTTACAATATAACCCACAACAACCAATGTCGATGATGTTTGCATTTCACTTCCAAAGGCAGTGGCCCACAGACAATACAAAATTGCAGGTTGTTCGGTCCAAGCATATGAAAAGCAAATACAAATGACCATCACTTGATGAATGTAACTCAGTAATCAAAGTTGCGCCCAACCAACAAAAAAAAAGGAGTAGTGCCTGCCAACAGCAAGTCTGAAAACCAAAAGTAGATAAAACAATATTGGAGCATCAACAGAACCAGGCAGTAATGTGGGTTCAGCTCCTACAGCATAAGAAACTAAGTCGAAGGTAACAATTAAAGCTTATGAGTGGGCTGCAGCGCAAAATGCAAACACTTCTTAACCAACTGAAATACCAAAAGTGCAAAACAAACTCTCAAATGGCATCCGGTGTACCTTAGCATAATAGTCTTTCCACACTCGGCGAGCAATCTGATGGCCTCCCAGATCAAACGCTTTGAATTTGATTTTCCCGATACTCAATTCTTCCGAGGTTGGGTACTGGGTGGGCTGGTGCTGAACCAATCTCTAGAATTCAACAATCAAAAGCATCCCATCAATAACTGAGGCGAAAACCAACCTTGTTATTGATATCCTAGGAGACAGCACATCCTAGAGTCGACCTATCACCAGCTCAAGTTACTTGCCTAAAATGATTCTAATAAAAAAGACAACGTCAAACATAAAGGACTTCCAGAATAATCACGCGTCGGCAATCAATTCTGCTAAATCAGAGATCATCGCAATCATCATTACTGGGGAAAACTCTCAATTACAAATCTGTAGTCGACATAAGAAAGAACGGAAGGGGACCTCATCTTTGAGCATGTGAAGCAACGTGGTCTTCCCGGCATTGTCGAGCCCTAGGAACAATATCTTGGCCTCCTTTTGCCATAGACCGAGCGAGGCCAAGACGCCATAGAACCAATCCAGCATAAACATGGCTCCAACGCTCGCAAGGCTTTGGCGGAGAGAGAGGGAGAACCAACCAGATCGTCTACCTCGAAGCAGCCGCCGATGGATTCACGCCGCCAGATTATAATTCGGCGACGGGATTCATCGATGCAAAAAATACGACAAATGAAAATTAAATTGCACAGAAATTGGGACCCTAAGAACAGTGGCGATGACGATGCATTTTCTTGGGGGAGAGGCAGAAAATAGTTATAGTGGGCCGTAATGGGCCGATGGGCCTGTAGAATCGATTGGGCTTTGACTTTCATTGACCTTTCCCTCGCGGCCCACCCAGTTCTGACCTCGGAGGAGAAAAGGATGATGATTATATAGTGAGAGCGCCACAGGTACTGAGATTGGTTTCCGAGTTCGATTGCGCATCTTTTCACTAGGCTAATTCGTTTCCAAGCGTTACAGATTCTTCCTGGTTCAACGATAAGGGAACCTCGGACTTTCCAAAAATATAATGTGCCAAACTCTTGAATCCAAAAATCACAAACCATTCCACTAGCCACTTAGTTTCGGTGTTCCACATTTACATCGTATAATTCTGGGGGACAAAAGCAATCCATCTCAATCCGGTCCGTGGTGTACATCCATCGCGCAGACAGCATAAAACTTCTTCCGTGAGCAAGCTCTGCATTGCTCATTACATACATTAAATCCCAGCACCCGAAAAATGCCTCCATGAAAATTTCAGAGCTTATCGCCAACTAATCAATTTACAATTTCGAAGGTCGATGGGTGCAAGATATCCAAGAACTACCAAAATTTGAACCAGAAGTCCAGTGTGCATGGTGAAGCTATAAATCGTGTCAAGTCACTGTTGCCGTGCGAGTAATTTTGCCTCGTGCTGCAGTTTGACGAAGGAATCAATGCACGTGGTATCGGATGATTCAGAGTCACTCGATTGCATGACAAGTTTCATCAATTTCTGCATAAACAGCACCATCTCCTTCTCTGAAAATTGGGTGCACGGACGCTTTGGAGATCCCTTTTTGTGCCTACCGTACGTATGCTCAAATTCTCTTGATCGTGAAGCTGCTCTCAGAAGGATGGATTCAGGAAGTCCTGCAAATAAGCAGAGACTAAGAACCAGTACACTGAGTCCAAAAGCTATACGATCATGAGCAACGTTCACTGAAAATGCCAGTAACATGGACAAAAAAAGGAGATACGGAATGTGGCCCGATTACTTGATGCTGGCTCACACCCTTAGTGCATTAACTGCACAAGAAGTGTCCTTCGAGCCAAAAGGATGCACATTGCAGTGGCAACCGTAACTTTGTGCCAAAGTGATCAGATCTTACAAATATAGTCAGAAGGCGTGACTAAATATTCCTCTGGACAATACGATGCCTCTATAAACTTTTGAAATCAACTATAAGAACTCCAAACACCAAACAGAGGAAAGTATATAAACTTACCAGCTAAGCGTGCCACATTGACTCCATAGCTTTTGGGGCACGGACCAGGCGTCAATCTATAAAGAAATGTGACCTCCTCTATGCCATCAGTTCCATCTCCCACTTGGCATGCCATATGACAAAGTGAAACCTGAACAAAACACCAGAGGGCAATATACAAAATTTACATGAATGATCAGGAAACGAGTTGACAATTTACAACCTTGAGAGAACCCTCTTTGAGTTGATTATCAATGTATGTGCTTATACCCTAGTTGAATGTGAGATTCAATTATCACCTCTATACAGCACCATAATAATTAACTGAATCAACTATTAAAGAGCAGACATACCCCTGGATCATTCCTATAGTTCACAGCTAAATGGTGATAATGAGTTGAAAACATTCCTAGACAGTGCACCTTGTGGACGAAATGGTCCAAGACAGATTCTCTGCATGCCAATACAATAGGAGAACAACAAAAATCTGGTCAACATATTTGACATGTTTCTCAACAATGCCGATCATAAATGCGAAACACAGAAAAACAAGCAACAGTAACCCTCTTGAGGGACGAACAACACTTACGCAATGGCCTGTCCATCTGAGGTCGAGGTCCCGCGTCCTAGTTCATCCAATGCCACCAAAGAATTATGAGTTGCCGATGACTGTAGACAAGTGAAGATACGTAAGCTTCAGAATATAGTTGCATGGTTCTTTTCTTATCCTAAAATCTATTCTTTGGGCAGCTAAATGCAGTTCAGTCAGCTGAAAGTCAGAAGTAACTAGAAAATAAGTGAAATGTGCAGTAAAAAAGATAAGTAGAGGTTGTGCAAGGAAAGTCATGAAGCAAGATAACTCAAAAATTACACGCGCGATCCAAGATAGAGTATTTATTAAAATCAAAATATCATACAGCATACCTCATATATAAGAGGAACATGCAACTAGAATGAGAAACACTAAATGAGTTCTCACTCAAAAGTCATACCAACATTGATGCAGTTTCGGAGAGCTCAGTTAAAAATGTACTTTGCCCTGCCATAATATGATCCTTGGCACCCATGCGGACAAAAATTCGATCCACAGGCGACAGTTGAAAACTCTCAGCTGGTACATCTGCTCCAATCTGTCGAAAACCTCTCAGGAATAGAAATATGAAACACTTAAAAGCAAAAGCACAGAAATTTACCTGTGCCAAAATTACAGCCAAGCAAACTTGTCGGAGCAAGGTTGATTTTCCACCCATGTTAGGACCAGTGAGAAGGATAAAGCTAGCATTAGCAGAACCACCAATATTGACGTCATTGGGGACAAAGGTACCTTTGCCCAAGGAATCACTTCTAAGGGTAGGATGCCCTAGGCCCTTGGCAGACAAGCATGGCTCTTTACTCATATCAGAAGAGACTTTGAAAACCGGACGACATGCTGGTCCCTCATAATAGTCACTCGCAATTGCTAAGCTGATCAGAACATCTATCTCTGCAACATACAATAAACAATTTCAACATTGCTCCACAAGTATAAATAGACAAATGAATGACATTCACTGCGCCTTCCTTTCAAAATCACAAAGATGACCTTGATTGGAGAAAGTTGTAGAAACAAATTTGTAGATAGCAACACAAACCAAACATGCTCAAAGCATATTAGTATCTATAAACCTGCAGTTGAAGAAATTAGTTGCCTCCACTTGTCTTGATGCTCACAGAAGCGTCTTATTAGTCTATGCAAAATACTCTTCAGTGCAGACTCCTTTTCAGATTCAGCTTGTGAGAGCTCACTTACAAGCTTCTTAATTTTGGGTGTCCAATATCTAAAGAAACCCTGCATGTTCCAAAGAGTCAGGCAAACCGATTCACAAACATGAACCACATATTATTAGTCAACCAAAAACATGAAATGTACAGTACAGTGCACCAAACAGAAAAACATATAGATAATCATATAACCTGCAGCATACAATAGAAATGCAGATGTTCCAGAGTGTTCTAGGTCTTGATATCATTTAATAAGATTAGCAATTCAGACTATGCAAATCATGTTCACCTACTCTTTTGCAAATATCAAGATTCTGGGGATCCTCCGCTATAGTTGAAATTTCACTCATAAGGAGAGCGAAAAAAAAATCACATATTTCTCAAGGTCCATCTTCACTCACAATTTTTTCTTCCTTTCATAGGTGAAAATAGTACTCATTTTCGTGGTGAAACATCACTCTTATTGGTATTTAGGAACCAAAAATGACAACCACAGATGGATTACGCACTGGAGCAGATTGTTATATTGCAACTTCCTGTTTGTGAGAGGCTTGTGAGGTTTAATCATTTTCCTTTCAAGAGACAAACTATATTGTTGAGGCACTTCAAAGATGAACTAGAGCAGTATCTAGGATTGTTAAAACAAAGAATGAAGGAGGCAGGACTTAAATTCTAGACAAGTACATCCTTTAAGATCTTGTCATATGATGATCTCATTGCAGACATCAGTCCTTTATTGGAGGGAGGTGACAATGGCTACTGCTACTTCACCAAGAAGGGGGTGAGGAGTGTATGCTTTCAGAAAATAAAATTGACATTATACTCTGGAACTCTGGCTTCAACTCTGATGCACGATAAAGTGCAATATGCAGAAAATTATATTTGTATTGCTTGTTGTTAGAGAAGAACCCGATCATCAACCAATGCAAGCAATCACTTGGTAAGCGCAGTAGAATTAGAAGAAGGCACAGCTGGCGATTTGTGTTCACGTATCACAGTCGGGTTTTGTAATTGTGTCAAGTCATGTCATTAGAAACTATATTTTTGTTAATTATACTACAAACGTTACGAGCATTAAATTCCTGTCATTCAAGCTAGAAATTGCCAGTCCAACCTTCATACCTGATTTAGTGAGCTACATTACCTTTTCCAGCTATCCTAGAACTTGTCACCATATCTTAAATTCAAATGTGTTTAATTAAATTTTACAATTCACACCTTAAAGGGCTTCCCTGTTTACAATGTTAGATTCTAACCAAAATGGCATAACTTTCTTAAAGTCAGGACCTTATGATTCCTGACCTGTGATCGTAAAATTCTTCATTCTATCATTCCTCCTGCATGTACATAAAACAAACGAAAGTCCAGCATGCTCAGCAACAAAGGCTGTTACCTTCTTAGATGAACGCAGTTCATAATCACGAGGAACTTTTCCACGTAAACTTTCAGGAACTTCAAGTAGGTATGCCTCTTTCCCAATATTGACATAAGTTATCTGCATTCAAACATTGAAGAAAAGTTTGTCTTTTGTACATTCAACCTATGAGGTGGACTAAAAGAAACTAATTCTAAAAAGTGCTCTTGAGATTCTTACTGAAGTCTCGCCAAGTAATTTCCTCTGCTCCTTGAGGTGTTTCATCAAATTAGACTCGATTTCCTTGATTTTATTACAGGCAGAGTCATATTCCATGTCAACTCCTTCACGAGGTATGATTCGTCCTGAATTACTGGCTTCAACCCAATCGAAGGCATCCTTAAATTGCCTCAGAATTGAACTGACCTCCGGGAGACCCTTCCCTGCATGAAGATTAACAGATGAGATGCCAAAATTCTTTTTTTGATGAAATGAGAATTTCAAGCTGGTACCAGGTGTTAACAAATGAACCAGTTGTCCTGACTCAACGTTTTCCAATAGAACACCAAGAGAAGAAAGTCCCTCGACCAATAATTCACAGCCACGTAAAGCCGATATAAATTCTTGCAGCTGTTTTTTTGCTGCATCTTCATAGAGGATTACTTTATTTGCATTTCTTCCGCATGCTTCACTGCAAAGGACATGAAAACAAGTCATATGAGGAACTGGAGTCATGCAGGTTGACGGTAATTCAGATTAAGATGTGTCACCACATCATCTGAAAACTTTACCTGCTAGAGAAAACGCGTGCAAGCAAGCGCTCCATGTCTGGAAGCCTCAATAACACTTTCCGAAAATCCAATGTGAAAGGCTGATTTTCTCCCTGCAGCATAGTAACCGACACCAAGGAAAAAGGCAAAAAAAAAGCAGTTAGAACAAATAAAAATCCGCTTATGTCCAACTTAAGTCACATGATATAAACAAGAGATACATCAGAAAGTAATCCCTTCCATATATATGCATGAAAGGCAACTGCCCTATATAATGAAAAAGCAGCTATGGAATTTAGCACCCCTCCCAATCCAGTCAATATTTATAAGATAAATCTAAGAAAACTGATGACTAGTTATTTGACAAAAAAGGGAAGAAACTGTTCTTATCACCGGTTTGCTGATAATAGACAAGTGGCGAATCAACATTTACTACTTCACAGAATTCATCCTTTTTCCTGTTGTATAATGATTTCTGTTCTTATTATTTAAGTGTCTTTACATAATTATTTGTTACTACTTTTTGGGATGGAGTGGAGGGAGAGAGATCAAAAAGAAAAGTTTCATCCTACAGTAAGTTTCATAAGATGCAGACCTCCGTAGAAGTGGGTCGGATAAAATGTCAAGACATTGGCATACTAAATGTCAACCAAGAATCAAAGATTCCAAAGAAGCTAAACATGTTGCAGAGTTAGCAAAGCAATATGGAACAAGGAGAACTAAGTAAAGCTGCCAAACAAAGATGTCCACGACACCTTACTCATTTATAACAGGTAAACGGGCAAAATTAATTCTCATATACAAAAGAATGAAGATTACCACAATCTGTTATCTGGAAAGGGATCAAACACCAATACTGGTATCAAGAACTTACCTTAAGATCTGCTATGGCATCTTGGCGCTCTTTAATTGCTTCCTGATCATATAAAGGTCTTGCTAGCCATGTTTTAAGAAGCCTCTTCCCAAATGCAGTCACACAGTGGTCCAGTTGTGCATAAAGTGTCCCTGAAGACCCCCCATTTCTGCCATTCTCAAAAACCTCAAGGTTCTCCAATGCAGCAGCATCAAGAATCATATGCTTTTGAGCAACATCACCGAATCCAGAGCACGAAAGTGACTCAAAGTTTGCAAATTTAAGCAATGTCTCATCCAGGAAAGCTTGTTTCAGGTAATAAATGGCACCTCCAAGGGCTGACAAAGCAAGATTACGATTCTCACCAGAATTCACCAACTCAGACAAAAAATCTGGGAGGTTGTCCAAGTCATCATCTTTGAAATGAGAAGCAGCAGTCTCGCTATCTGTTTCATCTGAACTTGCAGACGATGATCGAGCATTGATACTCTTATAAATGGCCCTTAGTTCATGAACAGTCTTCTCTGCATCCCAAAATTCTGAGATTGGAACCAGTTCATTCACCAAAGGATTTCGTGTATGAGTCAGCAAAACCCTCTCGGTTGCAGCACTTAAACCTTTAGTGGGTTTAACAATTTCTACCGGGCGTAGTTGAGATAGCAGACAGCATAAGGCACTGCACTCTGAATCATCTCTGAACTGAAAAGAAAAGCAGATGAATCACGCATCAAACCATGGCACAATTCTACACCATACCAGTATGTACGACATGTAAAACGATTAAAGATAGCCAATCACTTCATCAACTGAAAGGCAACTTCATACATAGAGAACTACACCCTCGGGTAAAATCAGCGACAATTGTAGAGGTTGGTTCCTAGGCCTAAAACCCCAACTCATTAGTTATTGTTTTGCCGAATCCCTTCCAATATATAAAAAATGAACCAAAAAGATATTACTAATCAAGCAGAAGATATGAGTTTTGAGATAACAAGACAATTCCCCTAACAATTTCTACCGGGCATGGTTCAGATAGCAGACAGCATAAAG
The DNA here is from genome assembly GCA_025175695.1 of Eugenia klotzschiana. Lineage (NCBI taxonomy): Eukaryota > Viridiplantae > Streptophyta > Magnoliopsida > Myrtales > Myrtaceae > Eugenia > Eugenia klotzschiana. The sequence continues at coordinate 8,569 of JANUWG010000617.1, forward strand.
CACTGCATTCTGAATCATCTCTGAACTAAAAAGAAAAGCAGAAGAATCACGAATCGAACCACAGCACAGTTCTACACCATACCGGTAGGTATGACAAATCTAAAAAGACTACACAAAGCAGATCACTTTATTGAATGATCCAACAATGGCAACTTCATACATGGAGAACTACACTTTCAAGTAAGGTCAGCGACAATCTTTGGCCTAAAACTCCAACTCATCATCCCTTCCAAAATTTAATTAATGAACCAAAAAGATAATACTAATCAAGCAGAAGATATGGGTTTTGAGATAACAAAAAAATTCCCCAAAAGATTGTGTCAAACAAACGAACCCTGCTTCTAGACGTAATAGTCATTCACCGGAACATAAAATCCTAATCTCACATGATATTAAAAAGTGGGTGGATAGATTCTGGATCTGTTAACAATGTCACTGATGCACAGATGACCGGTTCTTTTTTCTTATTAAGCTCCCATTTATTGTTAGTCATCATGCAGTGCCAAATGCTTTGATCGGTTAGTTATTATTCACTTCTACTGTTCAAAACTCAAAGAATGGCTACAAGAGATCTTCCAGGCACAAGAGATCTTCCATGCCATTCCTCTTTGCCCATCAGGTGGGACACAGCAAGAGGTTAGGTCTCAGGCAGCGACAAGCGGAATTATGAGCAAACAGCAGCTAATTGTCATTCTCCTACACTAAATTTCATAGATGGCCCTCCATTTTATAATAATAATAAAAAGCACAGATGGCCATGTCAGTAGCCATCCATTTTATGAACATATTCCGTGCCTGCAAAGGCAAAAGGAAAATCTGCACAGAGAAACCATCACTGAAGGAACAAAAAGAGTCAAAGCAAATGGAGGCAACCTGACCAAGAGTAATCCTGCCAGTAGCGGCATCCACCAAGCACACACCAAGAGTCCGCTCTGCCTTTTGGTCTGCAAGAATTTGACAGCTTTCAGTCACTGCCATCAGATAAGAACCTTCAGGATTTGCCGAAAGCATTTCTCCATCAGTCAGAGTTCCTTTTGTGATCACTGCACAAATTTCACGTTTCACAACCTGTAAACATGTGAACAGACCATCATCCATCCAACTGTGAATTGCTTCCTTAATGAACGTAATTGCCCAAAGAAAATGCACCCATACAAGAACAAAGCACACTCGCTTTGACTGATGACAGTTATCATCTTAGCAGGGAACTCTGTAGAAAACTATTTAATCTCATTAAGAGAGCACATTATACTGAAGACATATATACAAAACTATTCATGCTCGCAATTCAAAGTAATGAACCACAGCATAAGGGCTTGGACATCTTCATCAGTGAAAAAGAATCGGCCACCAATTAGGAGCTCAAATAACTATCTGATTAACCTCTTTGTAGCTGAGATGGCATAATTAAACAAACACTAGCCAATGGAAACAACAGAATGCATTATTTCAGCAGCGGACACGCAACCTTATCTTTTGAACCCTTTTCCTTCCGGCGAAGCTCAAGTTGTTCAGGTGTTTCCGTCTGCTCGACAACAAGAACTCGATAACCCTGCTTAGCGACAGAACTTCAGATAAAAATCATCGTCCATGGCTTGAGAACTTAATCACCAGAAATTTCAACAATAAACTACATGCAGAATAAAGGAACCTTTCTGGCCAATTTCTCCACATTCATTGAGAAGTTTTTTTCTGGAAATCCACAATGCGGTTGCTCTCCCTGATTCAGTAGTGTTTGATATCAGATATAGTATTACTGGAAAATAACAAACAGTAAAGCAATATAATAAGACAATAAGGAATGAGTACTTAAACGATCTCTACCTTCATGTACTGTAAATCAAGCTCTTTTGCTCCAACATGTGCATCCATTTCGAAAAGTTCGTAAAATTTTCCCATCTGCTCTACCAAAGAGAATGTTCATTTTCTAATTATACTGCTAACCTTGACAATTAATGGCATGCATACCTTGAAAAATAAGACTTTGTCCATATGCTTTGACTTAAACTCCCACCATTGCCTCTGCATGATTACCAGGCATATAATCAAAAAGGTAAACGATGGAAGTATGGTAAAAGAATGCTGGCCAAAATAACAAAGGAATTAAGGTAAAAGAATGTGGAGCAGCTCCTATGTGCAACACGTCATATACCTGGCCACCTGATAAACTCTTGAGGAAATCAGGAGGTAAATAAAGAGTCCTAGGATCAAAATCTGTATCCGCTGGTCGTCTTTTTTTTGCATCCCTCCGTTCTCTGTTTCAAGGTCAAAATGAGGCAGGATGGAGTTTGCAAGAAGTTAAGTTTAAACTCTTTCAGCATTACTGTGACAAATAATTTTCTATTTCCTCGATCTTGCAACCCATAGGATTTCATCTATTTATACCTTATCAAGGAGAAACAACCTAAAGACAGAATGCATCAAAAACCACTATCAACAAAAGTTCTTTCCAGCTTCCTATCAAATGTCCGATACATAATAAAGCGGGTG
>JANUWG010000618.1:0-11053 GCA_025175695.1 Eugenia klotzschiana
TAAAGAAGAAGGAAGGAGAAGAAAAAAAATAAAGAAAAAATAAAATGAAAAAAATTCAAAAAATATATTAAAATATTTGGTCGCCGGCCGACCAAAATTTGCCGGATTGACTAAATTGACACAATTACAAACCGACCCTATGTCCTCGTCCTTGGTTAACTTGGTGATTTTTTCTTCACAAACCGACCCACCTTTTCCTCTTCCATCATGTCAAATTTCACAAGGTGCCACCGAGCTTTGTCGCCCTCCCTTAACTTGAACCTCGACAACCAGAATACTGTGATCGAACCCTTCTCCTTCAAGGTCAATTATGAGTTAAGTACATTCCACTCTTCAAGCCATGAATTAACATATCATCAAAATGCACATCAATATAATGAGCTAGGCACGGACAACCAAGAAATTAGATTACCATTTATTTACCAGCTCTTTCAAAGATTTACTAACAACAAAAAAAAAAAAAAAAAGACCGCTGTTTTAACAAGAGCATTAGAATCGTCCTATAGTATGAAGATGATACATGAATTTATTCATCGCACACGTGGAAACATACATGTATCAATTTCTCAAATATCGTGAAGTCAAATATTATCACATCATCTCGAATCGATTGAAGATTTCAATCATGGATTTGAAGGATTATACATGAAAGATGATTTTATATAATAAGAAGAAACATAAACTATCGTACCACAAGAGAGTTCTTTATTAATTTTTGCGGGATAAGAATACCGACGCTTACTTTTGTGCCATAACTTCTAAAAACATTCTTGAGCGTTGTTGCTTTTTAAAAACGTTCACCAAAGTGCCAAAGATGCGACGTGGCATAGCTAGAACTTGTGGTGAACGTTTTTAAAAAGTTATGGTACTCAAGTGATCAATTAAAATGTTATATGGTACTCAAGTGATAATAATGAAATAAAATTAAAAAGATATAAAGTTCAAATGATTGTTATACGAAAGTTAGGACACCTATACGATTGACAAAAGAAAATTATTGGAGTCAAGTGAGTGCCTATGAAAATTATTACACTTGTGACGTCTTTTTCCCGATTTTTATACTAATATTGTTTTTTATTTTCAATTTAGGAAAAAAAAAATAGTGGTCCCTTGATGGGGCCTAGACCAGTGCATGCTTGTAGGGTTCATGTCTGCAATCATATTAGAAAAAGATTTGTCCAATGTGATTGGTCCTGGGTTTCGAATTATTCTGAGGGCCTCAGCACATATCTGAAGCTTTCCGCGAATGTTCCTCTTCCTAAAGGTGCGCCACAACCTAAAAACAAGGTTTTGTTAAATAATCGTTTGGTAGTTGCTTCGAATTAAATAACTACAATAGAGAAAAGGTCAAGTTGCAATGTTTCCATCAAAATATTCCGACCCAATAAAATAAAGCTGGTTTGTGCGACACGAGGGACATAAGTTTGAACTTTTAAACAATTCGAAATCTCGGACCTTATGGAGAATTGTCCCCTTTGGCATTATAAAAAGGAACGATATCGGGAATGCAAAATCTTTAAAAAACACTAAAGTCGTTCATCAAGGGAGAAATTTCGCGAGCGTCCACCATAATACGTCACGTGTCAGTTGTGGTTTGTCATTTGGGCTCCGTTCGTTTAACGAAAAATGAATGATTTCAAAACATATTTTCCTAAAAATCGACAACATTTATGTCTAAACATTTTCATGGACGATGTAAATAATTTTCGTTTATTCGTTTTTGTAACTAATAATAAGTGATTATTTTTTTGAAAAATATTTTGTAAATCATTTATTTTTTGCAAAATAAATGAAGTCTCATTGGTTTATAAATAGCTCGCATAAAAGTGGTGACGGGTGAAATGGCACGATTAAAGTTGGACCACCTTTTAACTTGAAGCCTCCAACCTTTTTTTGTAACATTTTTTATTTTCTTTTTTCATTTCTTCATACAACTGTTCTCTTCTTTATTTTTTTAAATCCAATCAAAGACAAATGTATCTATTTTTTCCAGCTTATCATTTGAGTATGGGATTGCAATTATTCTGTTGATTGACCCCAAAATCATCTCAATTGTCTCGAACGTACTTATTATGTGACAAATCATGTTTAGGATAATAGAAATAGAATAATTTAAAATTCTTATCACAATAATATTCATCCGGATTAATCCATATTCCATTAACAGGTGCACAAAGAAGGGGATACCACATATTATCACGTGTTAATTTTTTTTATTTCTCTCGACATCGCTCACAATTAGGTGCTTGTTTGTTCTTTTGTTATTGAGATAAGTGTATTAAAACTCCTAAAACTTGTTATGAAAGTGTTTTGAGTCTTAAAACTTTCAAAAAGTTTAATCAAGTCTTAAAATTTGTAAAACTAGTGCAATTAAGTCTTTATTAACTCCGTCAAACGTGACAAACGAAAAATGTGATGTGGCTTTTGTTTATTATTTTCTCTCTCCTATGTAATGTTAACTTTGTTTTCTCTCCCCTATGTGGCATTTTTGGTCCAAACTCTACATTTTCAATGTACATCTTAGTTGAATTAGATTAACCATAAAGAGATAAGCACACTAGAAATCCTAAAACTTGTCTTGAAAGTATAACTGAGTTCCAATACTTTCAAAAAATATATTCAAGTCTTAAAACTGACAAATTTGTGCAATTAAGTCCTTTTGTTAACACTGTCAATTTGTCTAACGAAAATGATGACATAGCATTTTTTTTAAAAAAAATTGCTTCCTACGTGGTATTTTAAATTATTTTTATTGCCATAATTTGTTTAACTTAAATCTAAAAACTAAAAAAAGGCTAGAATTTAAGTTAAAAAAGATAAAATCGGAAAGAAAATAAAAAGAAGAAGGGCATAGGCTCGTGGATGGGCCCGCAGATCTAGGAGAGGCCGGCCCTCACCTAGGGCCAGCAACCTTCGCTAGGCCGAGCAAGGCTCGCCCAGATTTGGGTCAAGTAAAACTCATACCTAGGCGATGCCATCCCTTGCCTGGGGCCAACGACCCTCGCTAGGATACTAGAAAATTTCAAATGTGTTGATATTATGCGCCTGGAGCTGCGAAAAATATCATGAAGTAAATTTTATTAATTTGTATTTTATTATCAAACATCCTGTGAATCTTTATTAATTATTTTTTATTTTTCAATTTACTGAGAAACTTTTTTAGATTAAATAAAAAGGAGAAAGCACACGACCTGTCAAGGCGATGGGCCGTGCCCAGTCATCTCCTTGGGTCGACGTAGTGATAATTGAGAAATATAAATGATCATCCTGCAATGAAGTTCCATCTCCATACTTACTGTATCATGAGTTATTCTTTATTTTGCCAAGGTGTTGGACGCCGAGTCGCCTGAGTTGGTCCGGCGGAGATGACCTTGGAGCTGAGAGAGAGAGAGCGCGCGCTGTGGCTGAGGTCTGGCAGGTTTCGAACGTTCTTCGTGGTTTGTCTGGCCGGTTTCGGACTTTGGGTGGGCCTTGGACTCGGGGCTTCGTGTTCTGTAATACCATTTAGCTATAAAAAAGAAGAAAATGAAAAATTTGCTAAAGAAAAAAGTTAACTTCCAACTTTCGACTAAGATGAACGTTTGTTTTTCTTATTACTAAAAGATTATGAAAACTAGTGTTTATCTTACACTAACCTCAAAACGAGGCACACACTAGTTGTGATTTAAGGCTTGTTTGTTTTAATTTTTCAGAAGTAAAAAGCAAGCTTTCTCCTTTTTCCGTCAAATCTTAAAACATGTTCCAAATTTTTCGAAAAAATTACGAGTAAATCTATATGTCAATATTTTTATGCGATAAAATTTTCATTCGCTTAAAGATTAAGAGGATTGGAGCATGTACGTCGAGAGATATTATAGTGTAGTATGTTATTAAGCCGAGCCAACAATATAACAAAAGACCAATTAGAGCTGTATGATTCCCAAACAGGAAAAAGTACCAAAAAAAATCCTAAACCTTTCGATTAGATTGATTTAGCCTTAAACTTTTTTGAATTGGTAACAATTCAGTCCCTTCGACTAATTTTGGCTTGAAATCACTGATGTGGATACAGGTGATGCCACATAAGATAGCTGATATTGACATGGACATTTTTAATATTATTTTTTCCCTTTTTTTCTGAAATTTTCCTTCGGCCGGCGAGGGTCACCGGAGCTCTTGTCGGCCCTCGGGGACCGGGGGCGATGGCCAACTAGCCCCCGCCGGCCACTGGGGAGGATCGGCGAGGCGATGGTGGCCCTAGGCAAGACGGCAACCCTGGGCGACGGTCTTCGCAGTATCTCGATGGTACCTAATAATATGCTTTTAACCAAACAGTTAGCATAAGATAAAAACCCAAAAAGAGGATGGCAGACTGAGTGTTAATCATGCTTCATCATTCGCAGCATTCCACACACAACATGATCATCTCCCACTCTCTCTCTCTCTCTCTCGAGACCCAACTCAGTGCTCACCACTTATCTTTCCTTGCACTTTAAGCCTCCTCCATTTTTAATACAACTTCATACAGAGACCCCAGGGAAGAAGAGGAAAACACAAGTACCCATCAGCCAATACTGCACACAAGCACACATCCACCCAAAAACAAGAGGACTCGAAGGAAGAAAAAAAGCATGAGTTCGGTCTGCATATCGAGCTGCCTCAACGACGCGCGCGCCCTGCAGGCTCCGGTCCGGGCCACCTACGTGAACCTCTACAAGTGGCCCGAGTCCGACGCAGAGTTCGTGAGGTCGATGAGCTCCAACGGGCGCGCAGGGGACAGCGGCAGCAGGACCGTCGATCACCACGCGGTCCGCACCAGGGTGGTGGACAGCATCTCCTGCAGGCAAATGTACCTAAGGAGCTACCCGCTTTCCAGGGAGGAGAACGCCTCGCCAGACAACGAGACCCGGTGCTTCAGCCGTCGCCGCAGAGGCAATAAGAAGAGGAAGGAACGGCGTCGTAGAGGGAGGTGCTTGGCCTTGAGGAAAGTAAAGGAAGCGTCGTGGACTGCTCTGTTCAGGATCTTCCACAGGCTGCTCGCTTGCTCCGCCAGTGTAGACGTTGTTGAGTGAAAATCCTTGTTGTTTAAATTTTTTTTTTTTTTTAGCTTGTTATATAATATAAAAGCAGAGGGAGAACATATCTGTTTCGAGCTTTGAATGCTTTGAGTTCGTCTTTTCCCTCCGTGCCTTTCTTTTGTTGCCTCTTGTTGAGTTTAATTTAAAGAAGTTAATTCGCTTTCTCTTCTTGTTTTCCATTTTTTTCCTCTTTTGTCGCCTCCTTGTAGATGGACATCTGAAGGAGAGTTGAAGGTATGATGTTAAACTTAAGTAATGGACGGAGAATTTGATGTGTAGATGTTTCGCATTTGGGAGAGAACTTTTGTGGTGAAAAACAGGTAATTCCATCTTTGTTTTGCTCGCACTTTTGTGTCGTGAGCATAAGTGGCATGCCCGGGGAAAGAAGCGACTTGCGTTTGGACATATTGAGTTGACATAGTCGGAAGAAATCCCATGAAAACAGTAGAAATTTGGACGAGTTGAGTTGACCTAAAACAAAAAGGAATGAAGTAGATCCATAGAGAATGAAGTACTTGGTACCCCAACTGATTGTCAGCACTTTGAGAGTCCTAAGGCTTAATCAATAACCACAATAAACAATACAATTAGTGATGTCCTGCGTAATTTCAGAACGCCAGGCTGAAAGGGGCAAAAGCATACACATCGATGAAACTTTAATTTTTGTTTGATCGACTGCGCACAAGCATGATGGAACCATACCGTACGATTCACAATGACTGGATTATATTAACAGTCGAGATTTAGGCTTTATTAGAAATTTTCACCTCGTCCATCCTCTATGACAAGAAATTATATTACGTTCCGCCAGCGTGTAACATTCAGCAGGATCAAGAAAAAAAAAATGTGCACCACCACCAATTCATCGAGACATCGTTACTTGGGACGCCTATCCCAAGTACATCGAAACGATTGTATTCAGTAGAACCTACCATATTTAACACGAGAGCATGCGAATTCAACTGTTCGAACGGAGGTTTTTCATCTCCCAGTCCATACTGAACCGGACTTGCTTTGGATACCCTTTTTCTGGAAATATATGAACGGGTTTTACGCAAACTGACTAAACGGTGGACGGGAAAGGAAAGGATGGATCATTAGGTAGAAGAAAATGCGCCAAGGGTTGAGCTGTAAAGCCTGCAGTCACGGAGGACAGCTCCACTATTAAGGGCACAAGCCTTGATCCATTCCCGAAGGAATGTGTCTTCAGTTAGACCGACTCGGAAAAATGAAAAGCTGAACCCCTCTTCAGTCTTCTGCTTTATTGATTCGCAAAGGTGTCGCGAGAGGTAATCATAAAAAGATGTCCAGCTTAGATGAATTAACTCGATTCCATCTATCACCCGGAGTTCCAGTTGGGTAACAATACAAATCTGTAACGATCAAACTCAAAGTGCATAAAATCCCCTCCTACCAGACAAAAGTACGAAATTTGGAAACCGCCGAGGAAATTCTTTCACGTAAGGACATCACTAGTGCTATGTTTGAATGGCATCATCACAAAGGGCTAATCGAATATAAATTTCCGAGTTCCATGAACCAAAAGATACGAGCATTTCTATTTAACCATCAACAACGGAATACACAGACTTAAAATCAACTTTGTGTTCTACAACTATTAAGCATCCATGAGTATTCAGGGATCCTGGTGTCAACTCACTACTGCAACATAACAGCATGTTTGTTGGTTGAGGAAAGTTAAAGAGATAGTTTGGTTTCTAGATTTTCCACATAAGACATGTGATCCAAACTAATGGAGAATGTAATCACCCGACAGTATGGTTTTGGACCAAGTAACCCGTAGCCTGTCTCGAATTCGGCACTCTAATAGTGAAGGTCAAGCTACTAAGCTTCCACAGGACGGAGAGTGTAAAAATGACCCTCACCCCCGATACATATGAGACCTAAGAGTATATAATGCTTGCAAGTTGCAAATAAACTTCAGAATTGCTAAATTCCCAGCATAGATCGAGAAAGAGGAGGATAATAGGTCTTCTTTCAAAAACAGACAAAAAGTACTATTTTATCCATTATAGAGCATATCGTACTGACTACATTGTTGCAGCTAAACTAAAATTGTCCAGAAAAATCACCCTGAGAGACACAAACTTGCTCAGAAAAAGACGGGTAAGTTTTGCCTCTTTGTTGTAGTTATCTATGTGAAGCTCAAGACTTCCACTCTAAGTCCTCAAACAGAGCTGTCCCCTGCTACCGATGCAAGAGTTCAGAGATGAGTCGCACATTTCAATGAAGTAACCAGAAACATCATATGGCGTCAACTAATCACCATTCGGGGAAATTGGTACTAAGGCAAATCTCGCCGCAGATACCAGTAAAAAAGAAATCAGTGTCATCTGATCATCATCTACAAGAGCATAAAACTAAATCAACTCTAAGTAGATAATATCTCTTGATCCAGAAGAAAGGGAATCTCCAAGCAGGATAGACTAATTACATGTCCACCAATGGTGCTTTCAGGCCAATCACTTTCTCAAAACAACATCGTGTCCCCCAAAAGCAATTTTCACACCCGTATAACACTACTCTCTGTTCTTCACAGCAAGAAGTCACAATGGAAAAGTTGACTCTGGAATTCTATAACTGCAGTCTGATCTAAGGAATTGCAGATATCAGCTCCAAGAACAATGTCCCATAACAGGACAGGCCACTTAAGACATTTTGCACATCATTTTAATACCACCTCAATCCCCCTAACTATATGATCGTCTGGCCATATATAGCAGCCTTGAGCCAAATTAATGTAAACAATCCTTTTTTACAATGATATCGACTTGATACCACCTCAATCCCACCTATCATTACTGACTGCATGAATCTTTTGGCATATTTAGCAGCCTTGATCAACATTATTAAAATAATTGAACAGTAAAGAAATGGACTCAGAATCGGTAGTTAACAGCATTGTGCTCAAACCACCCCCATCAACAAATTTTCAAATTTGAGATCAGTCCATTCCTCATTTTTGCAAAGCATTGGATGCATGAAAAGGAAACAGTAGAAAATCTAAAGACATTTCTTGCCTAATTCCCTGTAAGTTCGTCTTACATCGAATACAAACAAGAAATCTCAAAACATGACTCAAGTGAATAAAGAACAAATTGAGCTCATTCCAGGAGAATAAACCACAGGGAGAACATGATCTCTATGTCTAGAGTCTAGATCTCATAAGGGAATGATGTGAACATTCCGCCAGTTAGAGATACAAGCAACTGTTGAATCCAATATACTTAAGCAGGAAAGTCAAAATTGTAAAATGGAATAAAAACGATTAACAGGAGCAGTAGCACCAGACCTGATGTTACGGTAATGGTCCAAAATTGAATCATCCAGTTCTCTGCATATCATGCCATTGGCATCAGCGGGTAAGAATCCTCCGACATTTTCAGTTCAAAGGTCGAACTCTTCATCGCGGAGAGCCATTTCTGCTTCCTTTTCCTCCTCCTCATCAAGAACAAAGTACTCATTCCTCTCCAGAGGCCTGAACATATAAAACATCACAGTATAGAATGCCAGGCTGGCAATCTCTTCGGCTGCATTGCTCACCCACTGATACTTATATGCGGCAATCGTCCTCAGGGCGAACACCACAATTCTTGTAAAATACAAGTATCCAATCACCACAACATAAAACTGCCTAAATAACTGTAGCTTCGCCAAGTTCCTAGCTGCCTTGCCATCAGTCTTTGAGGTCTCCCTCAACGACCTGATTGACCACACAATCGGGAAAATAATTGCGCAGCAGCAGATTATATCCACCAGCAAGAACACCTGATTCCAAGTCACCCAATCCTTGATGAAAGGCCCCGTCTCTCCGATCACAACCGAGGCCAAATTTGCTAACACCTGAAGGGGAATTACAATCATCAACACCTTCTTCTCCTTCTCTTGCAAGAAGGGCTTCAGAAACGACCAGCCCGTGCCGATCAATACTATCACGGTAAACAACAACACCACGCGAATGAACTGAAACATGTAGAACAACACGTCCCAACCGTGAGGCGTGCCTGTGACCTTAACATAATGCTTATCCTCGGCAGCACAAATCAGATTCAGCGCCTTCATCAAGAGCAACCCGGCCATCAAGAGATGGATCCGGTGCACCGATCGCTTATTATGATAGCAATAATAGATCCAAAAGCCCAGGAATCCGAAATAAGAAAGAGAGAACACGAAGTAAAGAGAAGGAAGCTGCGTCGAACCGGCGGAGAGGTAATCTTTGGAACCGTCGCTGTCGAGATTGAATAGCTCGGTGTGGACGTTCATGGAAACGCTGGTGTCCGGGACGCAATTGGCGAAGTAGAGGGAGTATTCATTGGGAGAGATGACGGGGTACGATTTGTTGAAGGAGGCGTGAGGCGGAGGAGAGAGGTCGCGGAAGGTGAAGAGGAGGACGATGTAGCGGGAGTCGAGGACGCAGAAGTGGGGGTTGCGCTGGAGCTCGAGGAGGACTTGGAGGAGGGACTCGTCGGAGAGGAGGAAGAAGCCGAGGTGGGAGGGGTCGGGGGCGACGGGAAGGGAGGATGCGACGGAGACGGAGGAGGCCGAGATGTTGACGTGGCCGGAGACGGTGAAGCCGAACTTCTCGAAGAGGATCATGGGGCGGGAGTCGGAGGCTATGGTCAGGGTCTTGATCTCGGCGAGGGCCGGGGAGAGCAGAGAGAGTGACAGGAGGAGGAGGGGGAGGGCATGGAGGAGGAGGGGCGGCTTGGCCATTTTGAGGCGGTGGTCACGGCGGCGACGGTGGCGGAGGTGGAGGGGGAGGAGTAGCGAGGAGGGGAGGAGGAAATGGAATCGGAGCTTCGGGAGGAGGAGGAGGAGGAGAGAGGAGTCCGAAAACGGGATTGTGGATGTTGACGTTCGACTGGAGATGGAGTGAAATTCACACTGTGGTGGGGCCCAGGGTCTTTATTGATTTTGAGCTCATTCTACTTCTTCACCGTTCGCCGGAAAAATAGGAATAGGATGGCGTTGCTTCGCGGAGAAGAAGACGGGGTAGATCTCGCACGATGGGGAATTAAATGGTTCAAAAAAATAAAATTAAAGAGATCTGCCAACCTTTCTTCACTCGCAATTCATTTATCAGCCCAATCCCAGAAGCAGGCACAATACTTGAAGTAGAGCTCCTATTAACATTTCAAAACGTGGGCTCCATTTATTTCGCGAAAAATAACTTTCCTAAAAACGTTTTCTAGATTTTCTGATATTTGATTCGCAGAAAATAAAATAGTTGAGGAAAACATCTTTCTCATAAAAAAGCTTTTTCAAAAGTGGAGAAAATATTTTCCTCATCTTTCCATTCTCTCGTCTTTCACATTTCATTTCTTTTTTATTATTGTTTCCTTTCTTTTCATTTTTTATTTGTTTTTTTAAATTTGAAAATCTTATATTTTTCTTTTCTTCTTTTTTTTTCTTTTCTCCTTTTTCCTCCTTCTTCTTCCTTCCGCCACTCCTTCCTCCTTCTCCACCCCAGCCAACGACCATGACGTAGGCCAATGAGCTCGAGGCTTGGCCGATCCTGGCAAGTCTCGAGCTCGGTCTCACTCGAGGTGGCAAGGTGAGCCTTGAGCACTCTAGATCCGTCAAAATCGAGTCTCAAGCTCAATTCTCGCTTGTCATCTGCTCGAGCTTGAGCTCAATTTTATATTTAAAACGTTTGAGTTTTCAGCTCACTTAGGTGCCAAATGAGAGAAAAACGATTACTCAAGTGACAACGGTGAGAAATTTCCAGGCAAAAAATATATGCAGCATTTATATTTAAAACGTTTTAATGTCACATTATTTATAATTAAAAAATAAGTCCAATTGGTAATTTTATTTAAAAAAGAAAATCCGCGCGGCAATTTTATTAAAAAAATTCAGTCTTAAACTTAAAAAGAAGTTGCAAGAATTTATTTATTTATTTAATTTTTAAAAATATTTTAATATTTAGCTTATTTTTTAGATTTTTTAACTTTTAGATTTTTTTTATTGCTGGC
>JANUWG010000619.1:0-11052 GCA_025175695.1 Eugenia klotzschiana
CTTTTTATGTATTTGTCTATTTATTTATTTATTATTGTAAAATATATTTTTTTAGTGTTCTTGCTATTATTTGATCTTTCTAACTGTTTTGTTAAAATGGACGTTGGATGTGCTGGCAAAATTCATGTGTCAACACATGTGATTCGAAAGACACAAGTTTAGGCCGCTTAAGTATGAAATGAACTAGACGATACCGGCCGGCCCTAGTTTTTTTTCCTATGCTTCTCCACTCTTTTCTCTCTTTTTCTTCACACACTTTCTTCTTCAACCTTCATGGAAGGGAGGGTTCGAGTTAAATCTCTCCCTCTCTTTTTCTCAACTTGCTTTGATTTTCTATTTCCTTTTCTTACTTTGCTCCCATTTGGTAGCTTTTCTCTTCCTATTTAGTCTAAAACTAGAATTTTTTCTCTCACATTTTCGATGAGATTTCTATCCCAATCTACTTTAGATTTGGGATTTTCTACGGTATGTTTTCGAGGTTTCGCTCTCTTCGGATTTCATTGGTGAATAAGTCCAATTTCGAAGGAGATTAGAGAAGTTTCGTGAAGAATTCGCTCTCACAAGTTTCAAATCTATGCTTGTTCAACTTTTGTACTCTACTCAATGATAGTATTTGGATGCCAGATCTAGGTGCGCACCGTCAAAAGATAAAGCCATAGTAATAGATAGAGTTCTCGGTATGTGTTTATCACTGAAGACGGATTCAGTGATCGATCGCCGATTATGATATGAAAAAATCATTGAGGTGCTCTTTGAGTGTACCTTATCTAAAGATATTGCTTTCCAAATTTGAAACGATATCGAATCGGCTCGTGATTGCGGACGATGATGCTTGCGAAAACAACAGCGATTGGCTCGCGGATGGACGGCTGGAGTCGTAGCGTTGATCTGCCCGATCATGCTCACGGCTGACTTGCTCATGGTGGTGCTCGCGGACCGACGGGTGGACAGCGGCTACACACGAAGGAGCCACAACTCTCGGCTCTTGGCTCTCGGGTTGACTAAAACCAGTAAATCAAGTTGGCGTGGGCACCCCTTTCTTGTCCTTTTCTCTTTTGTCCCCTTTAGACTTTTATCCTTGGATCCGTGGAAACCAGAGATCGACTGAGATCAAGACAAAGAAAAAAGGAAACCCCCTCCCCTTCTGGACGTTCTCCTATGGACTCCCTCCTTGTTCGTGCGTTTCGATTTGTGGCCATTTCTGTTGTCTGTTGATATAAAATTGTCATTCTATGACTAGACTATGAATTTTCACTAGATCTAATATGCATATAGTTTTCCTCCACCTAATAAATTAGGTTTTTGGATTGTGTATCCTAATATGACATCACTGTATCAGAGCCTAACTTTCGCATCATTCATATCCTAGGCCCAAATCTTTTTTGCACATGCGTGTCTCCCGCTCTTCAATTTCATATGCCTTTTTCCTTGCGGTTTTAGTCCAATTTGTTGCACGTACAAATTAAATTATAGCTTGATCCCTCCCGCCTCCTTTCACCCATTAATGGGATTCCAATTCATATCATGCACGATGGGCTTCAAACAATATACTTTAATTCGTCCTAATCGGACCACACATCCGCCTTTGTTCCACGGAGTGCAAAGAGATATAGAAAATGTTTCACGCAGTATTCCAAACATTTGAGTTTTTTTAACTTGTCTTTTGAACATGATGTCCAAATTAGGTTTCACCCCAAATTTACATATGACTTCCCGTTCGTCGACGTCGCATCTTGCTCTCAATTCGATTTGTATGTGAAAGGGGTGTTAAAGTAAACACATCATTCCCCATCCGTGGCTAGATTATCAGAAAAAACAAAATTATCCACTATCTGTCCATGAAGTTCAATAGTGTTCATATATGTATTCTCTTTTCATCAATCAGTTCAAATCTGATCCAGTGGGTTCTTAGGGCAATTAAATTTGAATTTCTCATTAATCCTTAAATTGAGAGGATGAGTAGTACAATAATTTTCTTTCAATGAGTGTGACAAGACACCTAGGATGACCTACCTGCATGTCCCTAACATCCGATTGAACGGCAAGGCAAGACAAACTACTTTTGAAGGGGAAGAGTTCGTGACGCGTTGCTCTTTATCACGATGGAATTAACGTTAAAAAGAATTAATAAAGTACAAACAAAAAAGGGCAGGTAGTTAACTTAGGTATCTAATTTCATGATCGAGCTCACGCTTTACCTATTAAAAAAAATTGAGTTCAAGTACAATTCGAGGGTCCCATTTGTTCTCCGAAATGCGTATTCAAAAGGGGTTGGATATTCTGTACCAATTGACAGGTGACTAATTGACGATAGGCCAAACTGGGTCGAATCCCAGATTTCAGAGGCTTCTCGATATACTTGATTCCAACAGCCTAGCATCCAAGAGTATCGGGATACTAAACCATTGATGCATGCGGTGTTACCAGGGTCTATCCCAGTAGTTTCACCGGAGAGGCACCAAGTACGTGAGAAAACTATCGTAATTCTGCACCAATCTGGTAGTCATGGTTTTGGACCTAAATCGCTTTTTGACTGGGGAAAATTAATACTTTCTTTCTCCAGATAGGTATGCTAGCCCGACCCTAACGGCTCCATTGCCTTGGTCCAGGGCCTGCCTTTTAATCTGCGAGAAATAGGTATTCTTCTTCCTTTATCGGGCGATTTAGAACCTGACCATAAGGGTTCTGATGTTCAGGATCCTCATAGAGGCAAGAACAGAGCATACTACCAGAGCTGGGATCGGTGGTTTAAGAATTCAAAAGCATTCTAGAAGGCTAGAGGCCTTAGACAAAGGAGAAGGAGGAGTTTAGCCACTCATGATGTATCAAACACTCAGATAAATCATTTCCCGAAATATCAACTGAACATGCAATTTAAGGAATATATGGTCAGCATAGCACCACCTTGATCTATCGTTGGTGATCCCAAGATGCCCTGGACTTCGTACGTCCTCGTCAGCACTAGTGTATCAAAAGACAATCTGAAAAATAAAACAAAAACATTAAAAAGGTTTTTCAAACTGAAAAGGAAGTGGTTGCAGAAGTGGTCTCGGAGTGCCTCAATCTACGCAAAATAGTGCGCCGCACTCATAATAATAATATATTCACAGCGAAAAGTTTTTAATCTTAGGATAAAACAAGTTTAGGGCTATTTTTTCGTTCTTTGCTAGCAAAACTTAGGAAATGCATCGAGAATTATGCCTATTGTGCACATAATTTTATGATCTGATCATCCCCAAGATTAATGAAGTGTTTAATATGTTTAGGACTTACCTAACTAAACTGTTTTTTTTTCCTCTCGTTATTTGAAATAGCTCTCAGAAGAATTTCCAAATCCGATGTTCGATGAGAATAAATCCCAATTTTCAAATTGAGAGCTACCTCCACATGAGAAAAGTTGAGAATTGATTATATAACAGTATTTGAGCGACTATTTTCTAACACTATTTTGGGCCATAAAAAAAGTAATAATTAATTAAAAACTATTGTGTGGCCCACTATTTTAAGAATTGATAGCTCATATTATTATTCTTACAGTCACTCAAAAACTGTTATGTTAGTAAAGCCCAAAGAATAATTATTTAAGTACATCAAACTTGGCATGCGTGCACCCCACGGATGTAATTGACCCTACGCGAGGTGTATTAGATTCAAGAGTTGAGATATCCATTTTCATGCAAGAATCAGGATCCTCTAAACTTAAGAGATCCAAAAAGATCAAATGCCCCTAAAGTCTAGAGAAAATTCATCCCAAAGTGAAACGTTTCTTTGTCCTCCCACCCCCCTCTCTGCGACACAACCACAGCGACCGCTGCGCTGGGCCTCCTTGCCGGTTGCTCTCGGCGGCCATTACACGCTACCCTTTGTTGCCATTGCCACATGGACCACCTTAGTCTTGGTTTCTTTTTCGAGAACTCGGGGTATAGGTGCAGAAACCGGCTATTTAGAGTTCTATGAAAAGATTTTTAAATCCCATGAATAGTTAAGTGCAGACCTTTAGCTTGAGCAAATGGCCTCAAGTCAAAGTAATTGTACGTAATTGATGGAATTTGAACGTGTAATCTCTAGTTTTTTGAGCGGGAAATCCTGTAACGAGAATGTAAATTTACCGGATCTTGATCCTCCTCGCAGAATCAACTTAATTGAGCAACACCTTGTTCCGAATTTTCACAAAAGATTGCAATTTCCTTGACGAACACCTGGCTTTGGATATACTTTTCTTTCCCTTGGTTGTTTTGGGGAGTAATAGTAGCTACTTATCATTGTTTGCCGGAATTTCTCCATGACAAAATATCTTTTATCGAAATTCATTCTTCGATTTTTTAAATGTGATAAAGGGTCATGTAGTGATCTTGGACAGGAGAGATCCAGATGGTTAGAAAATTAACGCGTGACACTTGCAAAGATTTCAATATAATTACACAAATATGGTCTCAATTAGAGTTTGACTCGATGGAGAAATTTGATAAGTACAATTCAAAGGAAATAGATACATATGAACTTGAAAGGAAATACACAAACAAAGACCAAACTAGAGTTTGACTCGACAGGATGGCCTAGTGAGCACAATTTCTTCCAAAAGATAACGAACCAACGCACCTAAAACTGTGTTGGAATTTGACTAAACGACAAAGCCTTGAATACGGTTCGATAGTACACCAGAGTTTGGCTTGATTGTGTAGTATCTAGGATAAAGATAAACGACGGAGTTTGATTCAATAACGAGAATCTGAAGCTATAGCTAAGGAAAGTAAAGTGCAGTACGAGAAGTAAAGATAGGATAAATTTATTGATTTGTTCAGGGGGCTCTTCTATGGATGCTTAGTGGTATTTATAATGATTGAGTAGGTAACTGGGCTCTAGCAGTTGTGATTTTTTGCGTGCCCATAGCTTCTACGTCTGTCATCTCCCACGTACTCTTTTTGACCAGGTTTTCAAATAGTTATCTAACTTCAAGTAACTGTTAATATCTTAACCTCAGCTTACCCCTTTACTCGGACTAGTCGTGTCCTCGTTCTCAACTCTTAGAATTTTTTAGTCAAAATCTCAGTAACCGTAGGTAGTCTCTAGATTCGCTGTATTAGCTAAACCTCTTTCGTTCGTGTGGCTTGTGTTCATAGCTTCCATACCCTATGGACTCCTGGGCCGTATTTTTAGGGAACTACTCCATCATTACATGTTGATAACTGCTCTCCTGCCAAGTAATTCAAATTTTTCATCTTCTTTGGAGCTTTACTTCTCATTGGCACCATGTTTATAGCTTGATATGCTCCACTACTCTTGACATGCGGCATTATCCTTGCTATTTGGATAGGTGGCGTTACTCCTCGTTGGTATTTATCGCTTGCTTAATCTCTCTCATTAATCGACACCAACAGGGATCCTCATGCGCTTTGCACATGATTTCTTTGTATTCTGTCGGGGCACTTGATCCCCACATGTTTAACCCATGTATCGATTTTTCACGAGTACGTCACATGTTTCGATTTACAGATTATTTTGAGTGCCAATAATCATATATGTGGAATTCACATCTATTTTTTGTACACCTTAATACGGGTCTTTGGGGAATATGAACTAGACCCCAACAATTCCCATCTATTAGTCGTCGGCTTTAATACAGAGCAGCTAATAAATAGTTCTGGAAAGACAAAGAAACCCATCTATCCTCCTTATATGAACTTTCAAAATAGGTACAAATTACAAAATTACAAACCATTCCAATTCCAAAAAAAAAAAAAAAAAAGAGAGAGAGAACATGTAAACTAGGGCACATGCATCCACGAGGGTTTGCCGCATAATACGCATCTGTACACGTCGTCCGTCGTTTCCGCGCCGACACCTCTCTCGACTCGTGCTTCCCACTGGCATTAATCTTTTGTGGGACATGAAAATGAGGCACGAAAAGGTGCGAGCGATAACCTTATTCCAATGGCGATTACAATAATGCTTTCCCAAGTAAACCTTAAAGCACGCGCACTAATCTGATTTTCCTTTCGCTTTAGTGATGATGCTATCTGTACCTGTCAACTATTGTTGCTTATCCATTCATGGAGCGCCGCTCCATCGCCACCTTTCCTCAATGAGTTATTATCCATGCGATCGGTTCTTCCGTGTTAGACCCTCCCCCCATCTTCCGCCACGTGCCGGTTTTGCTATGTGATGAACACGTCAGCAGCAAAAGTTCCTTGGCAAATCTCTCTCCCGCCGCCACCCCCTCCTTCTCTCATCCACTATTCACAGCGGCCGTCGCCAACTGCCGCTTGCACCAAAAGCTACCGCCAGAACAAATGGCGGCCACCCTATTGTGACGCCCTCTCTCTCTCTCTCTCTCTCTCTCGTACCCGTGTGGCATGTTTTGCCTTCGGACACTGAACGGCGGTGAGGGTCCTCAATGGTTCAGATCTCAAAGTTAGATTTATATATCTCTGCTCATTCCTTCTAGCCCCGATCTCGCTTTCACCGACTTCGTTCATTGAGTCCAGTCGTTCGTCATTCGTTACATAACGCAAGCAGAGATGCAGGTGGTGGATGTCGTTGTTGTTGTAGGCGATGATGGTAGATATTGGTGGCCTTGAAACGGCAGCGTCTGGTTAAGAAGAGGGAAGGAGAGGGAGAGAGATAGGTAGATGAGTTAGGGTCTCAACAATGCTAAAGATTATAAAACTGTTATAAAAAATCGATTTTCATATGAAAAGATAACAGTATATATATAAAATATACTTCTAAAATGTGAGGTCATTCTGAATATATATCATACTCAACCACTTAGTGAGAGGTTGCCACATTCTTTTACAAAGTAATTTTACAACCCAATTTTTTGTATAGGGCTAGCATTAATATTTTAAATGAGAGAAATGCAAGACGTCTTAAATCATGCAACACAAATTCATTCAATTTAAATCAGCTACTTTTCTGCCTATGCCTGAAACATAAAACCTTTAATTAGCCGATGTTTTGTACATTATCATGTCTTTTTATATATCAATCTTATTAAACATCTGCAATACTGACATTACATGTGATATAAACATGATGTCAATTATCATCGAGTTGAGTATTAAAATTACATTTTACCAGACGATTGAAATGAATGGTTTAATCAAACAAGTAGCTCAATTTACAATGCCACGGTAATGGAATCGTATGCCACATGATATAAATGTTGCGCAAAATACATGTATTTTCTTTCAATACTTCAAAAGCCCAATTTAGAATAGATAAATCCGGAACCTATGAAGAGTCGGATAAATAACTCCCACGTGCATTCTTTTGCCTGAATCACAAGTTATGTACTTTATGGAGACTCTAGCTTCATCTTCCGTGGGCGTGCAACACGTGTTTTCTTCAGTAACCTCACCTTAAAATCCTCGAGCTATCACTACACCAGCTCTCTATAAGTAAGGGTTCGTGGCATAGCCTCAGCATCTTTGTCTAAAGAAAGAAGAGCTCAAGATGGCACATAACCCTATATGCTTTTCCTTACTTGTCCTAATTTCTTCTGTATTTTCTGCTTCCAGCAGGTGCTTCTGCTTCGCAAGTGAGGAAAACCCTAGTTCACTTGTGCTACGTCTGAGAAGTTCCCGAACCGACCTTCCGGCTCGGAAAGCTTCCCCTTATCGGGGAAGAAAGACCTTGGAAATGCAAGCCATGGTGGAGCCTCTGAGAGAAGATCGAGATGGTTTCCTCATGTCTCTCAACGTAGGAACACCCTCCCAAGTCATTCAAGTGTACTTAGACACCGGTAGCGACCTCACATGGGTTCCATGTGGGAACTTGTCATTTGATTGCATGGATTGTGATGATTATAGGAACAACAAGCCGAATGCCGCTTTCTCTCCATCTTATTCCTCTTCAACACTCAGAGACTCTTGCTTTAGCCGTTTTTGCATCGATGTTCATAGCTCCGATAACCCATACGACCCATGCATCATAGCTGGGTGCTCATTATCGAATATCCTCAAGGGTACGTGCGATTGGCCATGCCCCTCCTTTGCCTACACCTACGGTGCGGGCGGGATTGTCGCCGGGACAATGATTAGGGATACTCTCAGGGTTCACAGCACCAACCCAAATGTTATAAGGGAAGTTCCAAAATTTGCATTTGGGTGTGTCGGATCGACCTACCGTGAGCCGATAGGGCTTGTGGGGTTTGGGAGGGGCTCTCTTTCTCTTCCTTCTCAATTAGGGTTCCTCCAAAAGGGCTTTTCCCATTGCTTCTTGGCTTTCAGGTATGCAAACAACCCCAACATCTCAAGCCCTCTAGTCATGGGAGATGCGGCCATAGCCCCAAGGGGAGACTTGCAATTCACCCCGATGTTAAAAAATCCAATTTACCCAAATTACTACTACATCGGTCTCGAGGGCATCGCAGTGGGGAACGCCAGCGTGACCACAGTGCCTAATAATCTGCGAGAGTTCGACTCTCAAGGGAACGGCTGTCTATTGATAGACTCAGGAACCACGTACACGCACCTACCGGAACCGTTCTACTCGCACCTTCTCTCCATCCTTGAGTCGGCGATAATTTACCCAAGAGCCAAGGAAGCAGAGGCACGAAGCGGGTTCGATCTCTGCTACAAGGTTCCATGTCCCAACAACACTAACCCGATGAACGATGACCTCCCCACAATCACATTCCACTTCTTGAGCAACGTGAGTTTGGTGCTTCCCCATGGGAACAGCTTCTACGCAATGGGAGCTCCGATCGACTCGAGCGTGGTCAAGTGCTTGCTGTTCCAGAGCATGGATGATGGCGATGGACCGGCTGGGGTTTTCGGGAGCTTCCAACAGCAAAATGTGGAGGTTGTGTATGACTTGGAGAATGGAAAGGTTGGGTTTCAGCCAATGGATTGTGCATTGGATGCTTCTGCAAAAGGACTACTTCACAAAGGCTAAAATTAACTCTCTCTCTGCGCTTGATTAGTTAATGGCAGTTCTTGCTGTTGGCTAGGTGTGGGGCTCTTTCCTTTGCTTGATCACAAGGATCAAGAATTCAATAACATGTTGTAAAATGTCTTCTGTTTCGATTTCGTTCTGTTTGAACTTTGATTGTATGTGAGTTTGTGTGGCTTTAATAAGTTAAATCAAGAAGAATGAGCTGGATATATTCCTGATGCTTGTGTGCCCAGGAACATGTTGAGGTGGAATGGAAGAGACACTTGTGTTTTACTTGTGTTGCTTTGAATCTTGTTGCACTTTTCATGTGGCCTCGCACATCAAGCAAGCAAGAAAAAGTATATGCAAAGTAACCTAAAACAGCTATAATAAAGTACCTTTTCTTCGTGAATTTTAGTATTCTGAGTTCGAGACTTGCACTTGATCCTAGTTTGATTGCCAAATTTTAATTTATGATTTTCGTAGCTATCGTTGTGCTTTAATCTACAACCAAATTAAGATTCTTCCGCTGTCTAGAATGACAAAAAACAAATTATTTGCTAACAATCAACATATATTTTTATAATTTGATATGATGATAGTACTACCATTATAAATTTCAAATTTGTGCTCTTTTAGAATGATAATGTCGAGGGCAGCGGTTCGGAAAGATATATGGAATATTTTATAAGTGTACTTAGAATGATGGATCTACCATCTCGTAAAAGTATAGCTTTAATCACATTCAATACATTGACTGAAATTTGTGTGTCGGAATCGAGGATAATAATATCAAGGCAGTAGTTCATGCGAGTATATACATTCCAAGCTAATTCCAGGTTATAACTTAAAGGGTTAATATCATGAAAAACCTCAAACTAGTATACCCATGAAAAATTTGCCATAAACTATTTTTTTGACCACTGAAGTATAAGAAAATCAGAATCGTTGTCAAATAGACAATAAAAATTCCAAACCGATACATTTGTGACAAAATTTAACCCAGACTATTTTTTTGACTGCTAAAAATCCCAAACTGATACACATGTGATCAATTTACCTGAAACTAAATTTTTTGATTACCAAAAATCCCAAACTTGTACACGTGACAAATTTATCTTTTGTTAACTTTTGTTAAATCGGCTTATTACCACGAAAAATCTCAAATTGATACATCTGAGATAAACATAGGGTAAAAACTCCAAATTAACCGTTAATTGCCATATGTCATCCAATTCAATAATTTCATAGTGAAATTTGACAAAAAACTAACGGATGGTAAATTTATCACAAGTGTACCAATTCGGGGTAAATTTATTACGTGTATACCATTTTGGGATTTTGGTGGTAAAAAAGATAATTTTTGGGTAAATTTGTCACAAGTGCACCAGCTTGGGATTTTTTGTGATAAAAAAATTAGTTTGGGATAAATTTATCATAGGTGTGCCAGTTTTGAGTTTTTCGTGATCGAAACTATCAAGGATTAAGTCATTACTTACTTATATTGTTCTACATGAATTTTTTTTTGGGGGGGCTCGTGTATTAAACTATGAGAAAGCGTAAATTTCTCTACACTAAACAATGGTTGTCTTCGACGAAAAAAAAAACTATGGTTGTCAAAATATATAATTACATTAGGAACTATTCGTATTAATGGTGGTTTGTTTAAAACATCTCCACAATGGTCCTCGTTAAAGTAGATAAAAATTCGTGTTAATGTTCTAAACTAATCTCGATGAATTCACGTAAACATGTCGCCAACTGGAAATCTATAGATCACTTAAATTTACAATCCAATTACTACTCCAAGAAACGGGAAAATTGTCAAAAAAAACTCTTAAACATATTGCACTTTTGCCAATTTAGTTATAAACGTTTTAATTTTGCCAATCCAGTCCTAAATATTTGCATTTATGTCAATTCAGTCCTAAATTTTTTTGTGCCAATTTAGTCCTAAACCTTTTCTATTTCTGCAAATTCAGCCCATCCCGCTATTTTTGGCCGGCCGGCACTAACAGGACAATATTTAATAAGATTTCAATATTTTTTAATTTATTATTTATTTTTCTTTTTTCTATTTATTTATTTTTCTTTTTACTGTTCATCTTATTCCTCCTTCTTCCTCATTGGCAAGCGGCTAGAGGTCCATGCTGGCCATTGGCACCGTCGCTGCTC
>JANUWG010000620.1:0-11039 GCA_025175695.1 Eugenia klotzschiana
TCAAATTATGCCCCCACCGAGAAGTTCAACCTTTCCGACTACTTTCGTCCGAATAAAATCGTCCATTGAACGCGACGACTGTACGTATAAGTCTCTCTACACACAAAAAATAAATAAATAAATAAATTTGACAAATATTTTAATCCCTGCGCTTTGTTTTGTTCCAATTAGGCAGTAGGTAAGAGGACATGACCTTGGACTTCTTTGATTTAAGACTAACGATCGCATGATCAATGCCGCTGGAAAACCAGTGGCTCCATAGCAACTAAACTGCCTTTAACCTCTGTTTTTCCGAAGGAAAATGTGCTCTCTTTTTTTTTCCGTGTCTAATTTTGATCTCACTTTCTTGTGAAGTGATTGACCTAATCTTGTGAAATGAGAACTAAAAAGTCTTTATTTCTCGAGGACAAGCTCATCAATTCTAGAACAAGAGATTTCTTCTTTTTTTATGCCAGGATTCGGCAAAGTTTTAGACAACTGCATTGGTTTTGTAGATACTAGCAACTCCGAAGCCAGAATCGCTGAACTAGAACTATGACTGAACACTCTAGCATGCTGCAAGAAAAATTAAATAGGTGACTTCCCACAAAAAAATAACTGGTTCTAAGCATAAAGTAGATGTCTGTACAATTGGAATGAATTATATCGACAGTAGGAACAGCAAGCACCGACAGATTCTCCATGGCAGATAGCAAAAAATGAACGTGGCTTTTCCATTGCACGGCATTTCTTCGCTTGTTCCCATTTACCGATCCAGCACCATTACAGCACAAAATTTGGTGCAGACATTAGCCAAAGAATAAAAAGCAAAATCAGCGCTCGACTTTCCTAGTACCTTTGTAGTCAAACTTCACCCGAATGGCCACTGATACATTCAGCGCCTGCGGTTAATTATTTATGCTCGTGGTTGAAATCCGATCACTGTCTTGGCTCAACTCTTTCCGTTCTTCCGAATCCTGTCAAAAATTGGATTAGCCACTAGTTCTTTCGCTGAAGGCCGGGTGCTGGGATCTGAATCCATCATCACCTAAAGAAGTGAAGAACATCAGAAAGCCGCAAAATTAACGGTTTTCCTCAAAAGCAAAAAACAAAACAGCACGAGTCCCATTGAAAAAAAACGAAGACCGGGAGATTTGGAAACGCCACCTTCAGCAAATTCCGGAAATGCAGTGAATGGCCAGGGAGAAGGGGCAGCTTTCCCTCTCTAAGATTCAGAAACTGGGGCCCAGATTCCGGCAAAGGGGACCCTCTTATAAGCTCATAAATAGAAGCTCCCAGGGAAAATATATCAACCTTGTCAAGATGATCAAAATTCTCATTCAGGATCTCCTGAGGCATGTACCGTGCATCACCCTCCTCAACGGGTAGGCTGTTATTAAGGAGAGTCGCACAACCAAAATCACCAAGCTTGTATACACCATTCTTGACATAAATATTATCTGGCTTAACGTCAAGGTGGGCAATTCCTCTGTCATGCATAAAAAGCAATGCTTTCGCAAGCTGCAGGTATTTTGACATTGGCAAGTGTAAATCACAGAGAAAAACCATTAACCTTCATGAGAAAGACTACGAAAATAGAATCCACAATAGGCCACTATATCTTGAAGGCAAGTGAAGATGGTCTTTATATATGTAATGAGGAAAGGAGCTATAGCCAAATTTTCCATTGCACACTCTCACTGCATTGTCCAGGACTTGATCATAGAGATACATGAATTATTCATAGCCCAAAAACATCATCAAAATAATTGAAGCTTTGTGAACCCCAGTACGATAGACAGTCACTAATACTATAGCCATTGGAAGCTCATCAATAGCATTCACATAGCCACTGGTCATACAAACCCCATACTAGGAAGTTAATAGTCTGTGTACTCTTCCAAGAAGAAAGAGCTTTTTTAATTTCATTTTTTCGGTAACTACGCTAATCGTTTGGAAAAGGACGTGCCAAATTCATAAATACCACCTTTAAGTTCTTTGAGCAATATGAGCACCTAAAATCCCCTCTCTATGCAAGCATGATGAATAAGATACGAGGAATGACCAGATGGGATATGATCATGATTGAGACAATCATAAACCCAAAGTGAAGAATCCCAATTGAATAGTTAAAGTATTTAGTGGAATAGTGCATGCAAAGAACACCAGTATAACCTTAAGGGCAAACGATGTGGTGGGTCCTAGTCAAGCAAGTTTTTCCACCTTATTCTCCATTTTTCACATTCACACATGCTAGACATATTTCTCACTATCAACTCTTCCGGTCTACAAATGAAGGTAAACATGCATTTATCCAGCATTACGTGTCCACAAGATTTCTATTGATCTTCGACATGTATCACCTTCCCCTAGAGATTGAAGTTTTAAGATTCAACTTTTTAATCGGCACAAATAAAAAATTTCAAGAAAACTGCTTTTCTCTCCACTGCATATTCAACATTCAAGTGGCAACTTAACTGCTTATGAAGTGAACCTAATACTTGAGGAGGGGAGACTATGCTCGTTTTTTGCGCCAGAATCGATCCTTTTTTAATGCCACTGACCATTGGTTCATGGGTTGCTTGATAGAATAACTTAATAAGGGCCGTTTATATAATAAAACATTGCTATCATCACATAAAATGTGGTTAACCTGATATAAAGCTGTCAATGCGTCACATTCGGTTAAACGTGTAGACTTCTGACTAGATAAGCTGTAATCACAGAGGTCCATCTGAATGTAAAGATGCTCATTTTCAAACCAAGAGGAGTAATATCCGACAATGTTCTCGTGAGAGCCTGTAACAAACATGCTAAGATTATTAGAGAAAATCATGCAGCAGAATACAAAATTGCGGCAATGAAACCAGCATTGATACCTAAAGCTGCCAAAGATTGTGCTTCCATCAAAGCTTTTCTCCTGCAAAAAAGCGGGTATCATATTCTGTTCAAATAAGTAGTGAATGTCTGAAAGCAGTGCCTGAGACAAGTACCTTTCCCAATCTTGATACAATGGCCTGATGCTTTGCTTCACAGCATACAGGCAACCATCTATTCTCTTCAAAACTTTCAAAACTCGGCTGAAGTTACCAACTCCAATTTGCTGGGAATAATTTGCAAATTAACAAGCAACCCAAAATAATTTGTATGTAGTAAGGAGTAGCTATGACTATATTTGCAAAAGCTTTCATGTGGAATAGAGACCTCAATTTCATGGAAATCGGTGTGGTACCGTGAGAGACCATCTCCTCCGGTAACAGAAGAGAATAAGCCTGCATATTGTAGCATAACGATAAAAGTACAGAAACGTCATAACTGAAACAGCAAACAAATTTCGCTTCTTTTTCCTAAAGACATAACATGTATAGTATGCACAATTTAGAAGACTATGATTATAATTTTTACATACCACATGACTCAATAATTAACAGGCAATATACACATACCAGCACATTTGGACCTTTGATTTCCAAAAGGATCTATGTCAGTCTCTGATGCATCACTGAGATATGGGTTTCTGATGCAAGGAGGGGGCATGACCCTACAGCGTAAAGCAATTGCAGACTGTGGGACATAACTGTGTATCTGCTGCTTGCCATTTGATACTTTTTTCTCAATTTTAGCTTCTTCAATTTCCAAAGTATCCTCTGCAAGATCCTCTATTTGTTGGCTTCCAGAAAAAATGGGACTTTGAGGATTCAGGGTAACTTGATCTGAGGAAAGCGAGGAAAGTCCCAATAGTAAACACCTCAAATTTGAAGTGCTACAGATAACAATTACGACAATAGTAAATCTCAACATCAGTAAGAGAAATGGCTGGTAAGATCTAAACTGTATATCTTTGTTTATGTGCTTTCTGTAGGTGCATGCAGATGAAAAAATTGAATCCAAAGTACTCAAAAAATGGGCATTGACTATTTAGAACATTTGAACACGCGAATCAAAGCCGTGATGAGATATATCATGTGGCTATGATATGCCTCAATATGGGTGTGCCCAAAACTTCGGTATAATATCCCGATTCTGTCCCTCGAATGATCACTTTCCTTGAACATTCTCTGACTTGCTCAAGCAAGAGAACCTGGACTGAGGATCCAGCTCTTTGCAACTCCCATAATGTTATCCTAATCATTATGCATTACTTATAAAAAGCCTATGATCCATCAAAATAGAAACAAGACTCTTCCAATTGTAGAAGCACAAAACCTGATCTAGCATCATCATTGAATGATCGACCTTCAAAGAGGTTGATGACAATTACTGATGATTATATGGGTCTCAAAGGCTTGATCAAATTCGTAAAAAAGAATATAGCATACACTAAAAACAAATTCTCTCAATACTGTCATTGATAAATAACCCACAAACTCTGCAAATCTAGAGAATTATCCCTCAAAGTGAAGATCAAGTCAACATTTATCTCACGCATTCCAATTCACGTCAACCACTCGCCTGCTTTATAATGCATATTAAAGATCATGATCCTGCCCACGAATTGACAATGAGGCCAATGCATTTTCATGATTGCCCAGAATCCTCAAAAATGTTAACAGATTGCATTAACATTTCAAGCATCTAAACAAATCTATTCGAGTTACTAACATGTGAAATGGAGAACTTATACAAAAGCATCAACGGCACAGCTAAAACATACCTTGCCGAAATCTTTTGCTCTTAGTCGAATTTAATTTCTCTGGTGATTTAGGGCAAGAAAAGTTATCCTGCATGAAGAGGATGGGGAAACTTAAGCCAATAACATTACGTCAAAGTCAGACAAAGCAGAGAGTAACATCACATCTACCTTACCTTGTTATGATCCAAGCCATTCGCTAGATTTTGATTGTCTGGGGTGATATAATCAGGAGTACTGCATCCAAGGCAACAAAGTTATCAAGGAAACTTGGAGTTTATAGTTAATAAACTCCATTTATTCTGCTAAAAGCAGAGCAAACACATCAACATACAAAACCAGGCCTAACTTCCATATTTTTTCTTCATTGTCAAATTCTGTTTCACGGATGCTGATTTTTAGCTCCAGCTTTGTTCTTTCAGCACAGCTTAAAAGCGCATAATTTCAGTTCAATACAACGATGCTCACATGCAAATCCACACTGTATCTCCGTGAAGCAACCACACAATACTGACACTATTCGTAATTCCAGAGTCAGTGTCCATTGTAGTCCACTTTGCTCCCATTGTAGTTCACTTTGCTCCCTAAACGGGAGCAAACACAAGGGATTCAAGCACTACGCGCTCCCCCACACCCAAAAGAAAAGATTAAAAATGAACCACCAGCTCCTCGTATAAACAAACCCTCGAGCAAACTCTAGACGAAGCCAATAAAGCCAAAGAGGAGATCAGAGATCAGCTTCGAGGCACACAGGGAAACGCCGATTACCAGAAGAAATCCTGGCTGAGGATGCAATCGGCGCCGGCGTTGGCCTCGACGTCGGGAGCCGAGGCGGAGAGAGAGGGGTCGGATCCGAGGATGCTCGGGAAGAGAGAGGGCTTCGGATTGGCAGAGGAAGAGGATTGATGGTTTGGGTGGAGAGAGAGGAAGGACACGTGCCCTAGCTGGACGTCCCAGCTCTCCGCCATTGCCGTCCCCTTCGCCTCGGTGCTCTTCGTCCCCTTGCCGTGGCTACTGGTTCGCTTCACGCTCTTCCTCTTCATCTCTCTCTCTCTCTCTCTCTCTCTCTCTCTCTCTCTCTCTCTCTCTCTAAAGTCATTTCAAATGATCCAATCGCAGATCCAAGGTCGTCGGCCTCGGCCTCGGTTGACCTTTGCTCTGGGGTCACCTGAGGTCGGTTGGCTAGTCGTGTGATGCTTGTGATAACAACTTTCTAAATAGGACCGATGACCATGATGTCGTGCGGCAGAAAAGGAGGTCGATAATAATGGCAACAAAGCAGCAACGGCAGCAATGTGATGATATGAGTGTTTTCCTGAAACCAGGAAGGAGGCCCGAAAGAGGAAGCCAGAATGCTTTCTCGATAATCTAATGGCACGAACATGGAGACCTGATAACTACGAGGTCCATAGAAATACCTTGAAAACCCCGCAAATAGAGACATAACATGAATATGACTAACTCGAATTCAAAACATTTTACAAGTGTGTTGAACTAACCCGACAAAAATATGACACCCGACTCAGCATGCTGAAACAGTTAACAAGCATGTCACCGTGTCAAGTGTCGACACGACATGATATAATAGATATATGAATATCCTTACAAATGTTCATTCTCTAGTGCAACTCGCAAAACATATTTATACATGATGACTTGTATTAACACGTTTAAGATCTTTCTAGACAATTTGAGTCGCTGCACCTCACATGACTCTAAAGTGTACCATTAAGTTAGTTTTTCTTCGTGATAATAACTTTTGCATCCAAAAACATGTTCTTATTTTACCATCTATTCTATTTAATACGGTGTTATCTTGATGAACTTCTCAAGATAAAAAGGTCTTTGAATATGAGTATCACACGTGTTAAAACAACGTCTAATTCTATCACATCATAGCAAATGACGCATTAGCTCGTTTAACTTAACATGTCGATTCCTATCTAAACGGGATCAACGGATCAGTCCACGTACCGCTTATGTCGAACTCAAACTTATATAATTGTGTATTTTATGGTATCGTGCAAATCGATCAGCCTTTCGATCAAGGCCCTACCAAGACGAGGAATCTTTTGGCCTCCTCGTGTCAAAAAGTAGTTGGAGAAAAGGAAAGTGGGGAGATCAGAAAAAGACCCACCCCCCTTTTCTCACTCTTTTTAAGGTTATTTAAGCACAACCAAACAAGAAAAAGGAAAGTCCCATGTTTGGTGACAGAACCATGACGTTGTCCGTTTTGAGGTTATGGACAAGCACTGACAGAGCAAGCTCCCGTATCAGCACCTTATGCCAGGGATTCTTCGTTCGATGTGACCGGATAAATGCCAAGTTGCATTAGATAAATTGAGCAAGTGGGGAGAGATCGATTGGTGGATGGGACTGTTGATGATGACCACCCAATAAGCTTGTCCCAAAGTTGCAATTTTTTTTCTTCCTAAATTTGCTTTCTAGTTGAGAGAATAATTAATTGAGACACGTACACGCATCATTATGCCCACTCCGATGATCGAATATCGATTGCTGTTCCATCATGGGTAGTGTTAATATGTAATCGATGCATGTTACGAGATTGTTCTGTAATCGTGCTTCTAACGGAACTCTGACTTTAGTTAATCGACCCTATAAATGCATATCACGCAGTCCTAATTAGGGTCGAGTCACCATAAACAATTTATCCATATTTTTACTATCAGAATAGATATATATGCACACAAAAAGACCCATAATTCACATCTTCATATATTTAAATAGAGGAACTGTAGCGTAGGGTGAAACAGTATTTGGATGTTTCCCACTTCATGATAGTACTCGATCCAAGCCTATTATTATACTTCTGGTACTACCCCGAAAGACAAAATCACACGGGTCCATGACTCATCCAACAGATTCAATGCAGGAATCCATTGGTTCCTCGGAGACCCCGAAAGAGCACATCTCGGTGCACCCACGTGTCGGTCAACACGCCTAGATTTTCAGATTTTTTAGGTTTCCATATAAGGTAACGAGCTCAGCGTGCACGCACGTTAGCCCTCATTTTGGTAGGAGACCACAAAACGAGACCTTGTCCCTCCCTACAGCTAATCCTTTGCACGCTAAATCATGCGTGATGTCCTTCTCAAACCCTACTTTCTTCATTTAACGAGTATTTTGTTTGAAAAAGAAAAAAAGGTAGGTTGGTTATTTTAAATTATCTAGCCTGCATCTTATGCCTAATTTCCTGCCAGCTCCGAATCAGTTCGCCGGCCCCCTCGTCAGAAAATGGTTGGGTCTGACAAGAAAGGATATGTTTGTTTAAGTATTCGAGCTGTCACCACAGAAGATATTTCGCAAAATGGCGTCAGAAAGATAGGTGACAAATGATCTGTCACAACTGCTTACTGTTAGTGCTATCAAGTGCATGGCTCCATATCATCGAACAAGCCATGACTATGTTGACAATAGGGTCCGCTTTTTTTTTTAAACGCCCCCTCATGATTTAGGTCATATGATTCTTTCCTATCCTTTTTTTTTTCAACATTGTTAGATATATTTAGATCATTATCCATGAATAATCTAAATATATCTAACAAACATAACCTAAAGAGGCTCATTCAACTGACATGTCCAGTTACCTAATAAGCAATTGAATTGTTGAACATCTGTCCACCTTAGAGCATGTACAAAGAAAAAGTGTCGAAATATGTTATGTCTTGCTAAATATGATAGTGATACAAGGCAATATATAGTGTACTTGTCGGTCCGATTCGAATTGCAAGCAAATGGTTTTGCTTAGTTGAACTTACTAAAGGAAGTGAGAGATCCATTGTTTGTTCTAAGCAATCGCAAGATGTGCTCATTAAGCTGCGAATAGTGTACTATACTATCTTCTAGATTTGGCCTTGGAATGTGATGTTCATAAAAGGATGACAGAAAAAAAAAACTTTTTCTTCTTCTTCTTTAATTCTGCATCGATCGACCTATCGGAATTCGCTGTAAACTCGTCGCCAAGCAAGAACTTTTTATGAACTTCTCCTTTTAATTATGTATCAACACATCTAAAAAAAATCCTCAATGACCTCAACCATGTTGCTCACTCGCTCCGTTAGTTATGTACCAACTCACTCCTTTCGCTAGTGTAGCTAATGAAGTCATGTGCGTGCGGATAAAACTCATATGTTTGGGTCAGATAGGCACGAGACACAAACCTAGGACTCTGCTAAAGATGACTTTGGAAATGGTGATTTATATACTTCTTTTCTCCTACTTCCTCGAGAAAGTTGTCAAGCTAGGGTTAACTGGTGCTCTATACGAATTCTCTGTTTTATAAGGTCATCAGACTCTTTCCCCATGGAAAAGATTGAAGGGTCAGTTCATAGACTGGCACGGCGCCTGCACCTTCGAGAATAGAATACGTGTTGATAAGGCCCAGTGTGGAGAAGTGATTGGTTGACCAAAGAAGCTGTGTGGGTTGTTTTTTGTGGCATGACTTACTCGTATCACTTCCATCTTATGCTAATATGTATAAAAATACCGCAAACACATAACTTTCGTACGGCGTTTACTTGAGTATCATGATTTTTGTTCGACTACTTAAGTGTCATAACTTATGTACAACGCTTAATTGAGTATCACAACTTTTTTTTCCGACTACTTGAGTGACATATAACGTTTCAATCGATTGCTTAAATGCCATAACTTTTTTCTAAAACGTTCACCACAAGTGTCATGGCACGTCGAATTTCCAGCACTTAGGTGAACGTTTTTTAAATTTATGACACTCAAGTGATCATTTGAAAGTTATAACACTCAAGTGAACGTTCTTTTAGAAGTTATTGCATTCAAGTGATCGAAGAAAAAATTTTGTCACTCAAGAGAGTGCTATGTGAAAGTTATGGCAATTGTCAATTCTTATTATGCAAGAATATAAGAAAGGGTTGATGAGTACCGCATGTTGTAAACCTTCATTGCTTTCACCAAAAGGAAAGGTAGAGATAGGGCAAAGAAAAGGTGGGCTCTTCCCTACTATATATACACCGGCCGCTGGTCAATTTGTGATCAAATGACGACACTTACCTTCCGCATGTTTCGAACTTGGGTCATACTTGTATAAGGACTTGTGCTGTGGACACCACACACCCCGTCGGGTACAAGTATGGGTTGGAGAATGCAAAGCAGTTGAGAATTAGGCTCCATTGCTATGACGAGGTGTTATGTATCACAAAGCGAAATCGCTTAACGAGGTCCGATGCTCGATGGAGAGATGAGCTTAAACAATTGCATCGTATGATTAGGTTAGGTCGAGACTTTGATACCTGTATCATCTGTTTTCTTTTTTTAACAACGGTCGACCTTAAAAAACTATACAATAAGCCATCTCATTTCCTTTCCCTCTCCCTTTTCATATAATTCATTTTTCTGGCTCAGATCACCACCCCTCTTCGTCTCATAGTACTTACTTGTTTAGAGAAGGCAGCAAAAACCCGATACCTTCAACTGGAGAGATTTTCAAGAAGGAGCCTAAGTTCGAGTCCGAACGTATTCAGTTAGATCTACCTTTATTCAAAATCTTAAGCCAATGAGTTATGGGTCAATCAGGATATATTAACTACTATACACCACACCGATTCTATGATGTAGGATTTGTCTAACAAAACTCACTCACATGTATATTCTAACAATTTTCCTCTCACGTGTGAGTTCAGTGTTAAGTCTGCTTCCCCTTAA
Source organism: Eugenia klotzschiana (assembly GCA_025175695.1). Taxonomy (NCBI): domain Eukaryota; kingdom Viridiplantae; phylum Streptophyta; class Magnoliopsida; order Myrtales; family Myrtaceae; genus Eugenia; species Eugenia klotzschiana. Next base: position 10,310 of record JANUWG010000620.1, read on the forward strand.
TTTAAATATCCTTCTGCATCAACTTATCTCGAGTTGAATCTCTATCAACACTCAACTTCATTCCCTATGGGCTCGCGTTTCTACACCACATTGTCCACCTGCCCGGAAACTGCAACTGTCATCTCTGATACAATTGTTGGGAGAGCACAGTAGAAGCCCAATATCTTTACCCAGGGAGATTAACAAGAGGTTGTTTAAGTCCGAGTTCGTCAACATATCTAGTTGGATCCACTTTTACTCAAAAGTTTAAGCCAATGAGTTATGAATTAATCAGGATATATTAACTACTATTCACCACACCCATTCTTCAATGTGAAATTTCTCTAGCGCAACTTACTCACACATACATCCTAATAAAACCGTGTCGAAGGAATTAGGAAAGCCCTTATTCGCAAAGAGTGTGTATTGCATAGATTAAGTTTAACAGACTAAAGCAATGGCATTCTAAAACTATTTGGGATCTCGCCCAACTGCTGGAGTTTCTACACAGTATCATAAATTGCGATTAGCTCTTACCTTCATAAATTGATTCTATGCAATATTTTTTCCACCATCCAGATCTGACCGACTTGGGAAGCGATAGCCGGCTCTCGCCTGGCAACCGGCCATAGGCGAAAAGGAAAAAAAAAAGGAAAAATCATAATATTATCAAAAAAGAAATTATAAAAATATCCATGTCAGCGTCGGACATTCTATATAGGACGGCCGACGTATACGTCAATAATTTCCG
>JANUWG010000621.1:0-11039 GCA_025175695.1 Eugenia klotzschiana
AAGAGAAGAGAGTGTGTTCAAGAACAAAAATGTTTCCAATTGTTTCTAAAAAATGTTCCAAATGTGTTTCTAAAAAGTGTTCCGGGAACACAGAACAAGTTTTTTTTTCTTGTTTCTATTCCAAAAGTGTTTCTGTTTCTCAAAAGTGTTTCCGGAATACTTTGGGAACACTTTTTTACCATACGCGTTTATGTTCTTAAAATGTTCTAGGAACACTTTGGAAACAGAAATACTTTTTCTAGAGCGTTATCATACGCAGCCTAAATGTGATGATTCACTGCAATCGTTGAAGTAAGAGCATAGATAGAACCTTTATAGACCTTGGAACCGACCCCAGAACCTATGACAGGGAAGCATGGTTGGTTTCAGGTTTTGAGATGTGTAGTATATGTTCCAAGTTCCAAAAAATGAGGAACATGTTCTGACAAGTAGGTTTCAAGTGGAACTTGTACGGAACCTAAAACCGCTCACCTCTATCTACATGTATAAGTTAGTTTGCATCCATTTTGTTTAGGAATGCATGATTCAGGAGGGTCAGTTTTAGGACTAAAGCCCAGAACTAACCAGAGAGCCAGCAATTAATTACATATAATTAATAAAATTGAAATCAGGAACTAAACAAGTAGGTTTAAGACAGGTTATCGGTTCTACCCTTAAATTTTTTAGTTCAAATTCTACTGAATTATAAACTATAACAATTAAATCTGAGTCTAAACTAAACAAAGCAATAGAAACTTGTCCAAACAAGCTAGAGCGGTTGACAAAAGTTAATTTATAAGTGGCTCAATCCATGACAAAGTGGTGAATTTTGATTTGAAAAATAGACTCAACCCACCGACCGATTCTCCTAATTACATAAAAAAAAATAATCATGATTCACAAATATCAAATCTTACAGACTACTTACGTAGCGATTAGAACATTGTAAAATAGAAATATGAAAATGAGCTATTCATCTGCCCCATGAGATAATGAGTGATTTTGCAACAAATCCGAAACACATGATTCACATGGTAAGTATACACAGGCCCCCCCATTTATTTTTCTTTGATCAGCAATTAATCGATTCAAACAAGAAAAGTGGATATATCAATCAAGCTTAAAATATTCTTCATCTCCATGTATGGGTGAGCGAAGTTTCAAGATAGAACCTAAAACTTGGAACCGAACCGGTAAGTAACATGTCCTGTTTCGAGTTTCAATATATGTAGGATAGGTTCTAGGTTTCAAAAATTGAGGAACCTGTTCCAACATGTATATTTCAGGTTTCAGATAGGTGGAATTTAGAACATGTAATCTGTAATCTAACTTGTAATGAATTTTTGTGTTTTTCGCGCGATTTTATGGTATTCCATGTCGTCCGATGACGAGTGTAATCTGAAACCACTAGCATGAGCTTCCATTCTCGATGATATTTATGACTGAAACTTTTAGTTTATTATTGTTTCATATTTATTTGCGTGTGTAAAAATGAGTTGTGGTCAGTGAATTGTTGAAATAAAAATGTGGTCATGAGATGTGATGATTCACTGCAATCGTTGAAGTAAGAATATAGTTGGAACCTGTATAGACAACACCTCTTAGTCACACACGGCTGCGATTAAGTGAATTCAGACATAAGGATTTTACTACCGAAACCCATTGAGCGACTAGAGCATAAGGTTGGCATGATCCTGCTGGAAGTAGTTGGGAGTCATTTGGTTCGAGGAAATTTGAGGTCCTGATTTCTCATTTTTTGGCTGGTACGTAGAAGTGAATGCTTGAAAATTCAGGGGTTTCTTCGCATGTAGATTATGCTATCCTCAGTGGTTCCAGATGCAGTTATGTTAGCAGATTAACAAACAAGTTGCTTGAAGAAGGTTGGCATTGGCTCTCTTAGGTCGCTATCATTTCATGGACAGAGCAGAATGGGCAGGTCATCATATAATCCCCGTTCGGCATAATATATTTCTTTCTGAGTAGTTGTGTACAAAGTTGGTTTCTCTTATTCAGTCTCTTGGTTCTATATTGACTGCAGAAACAGTTTTATGCCGGCAGTGGCACAGAGCAAAGAGTTTCGGATGTTCAAGAGCTTGTTGAGATGTCAGTTCCGAGGTCTTCATGCGAAGGCAACCTTAACAAGGATTGCTCGTCTGTTTATAGCAGAGGGAATGGCAGATTACCTCGGTCAACTGCAATTGACATCTATTCCTCTGAGTTTTTTCAGCAATCAATTCCGTTTCCATCAGAAGTGTGCTTTTTTTGTGTTTCATCTAGACACAACAAAGTTCCTTTGTGAAACTTGAGTGATCTTGAATAAGTAGGCGATCACAGGAGTCCATTCTGCTGGCCTAAAGAGTTTGTGCTGCAATACTCAAATTCCTGCCAAAAGTGAAGTGAAGCTTCCTACATTCTTGTTAGGTAATGTCTGGTGCTTGCTGAAAATATCTGTTCTTGGCTCTGGTTCTCTTCAATGTGACTAGTCTCGAGCCTTTCTTTCCATGCTTGAAAGATTTCTGCCGCGTTCTTCTTGTGCTATATTACTGGAAATGTAACTGACGGTGCACTCCCTGTTTATGATGGTTCACTATCTTGGAGGATCTTTTTTGTGGCTATAAAGTTCAAGTAGAAATTACCCGCCTCTCGTGTGTTTTTGACTGATAACTTCACCAATCTCAAATCAACATTTCGCGAAGTTCATTTAATATGATTTCTCTTTGAAATTTTCTCAAGGGGGTTCAAAGTATTTAATCAGTCAAATTGGTAATCCAATTGTGAAATCCAAGCTGGGGAAGTTCTTGACGAAAATGAGTTATACCTACATGATTTGTCTTCTCTATGCCCCTCTTGGTCTTTGTTTTGTAATTCTTTAGCGGTAGACAAAGCAAAACTCTTGACTTCAGTCACACTATTGAAGCTACCCAGGGACTTCGCCGCTTTCATGCGGTAATTTGTGATGCACATAAGGTGTCGGCCGAAGATGGGCTTCTATTTGTTTGAGAAGCCCGTGGAAGAGATGATGGACTCTGTGTGTATTTTCAATTTGAGCTGTTAATAGGCCTTTCTCTAGATTCAGGAAGTAGATTTGCCTTTAATGTGTACTTCCACATGATTAATTGAAGGTCTCCTACTCGAAGGGAGTTCGTGAGAATATAATATACTTCAACTCGGCATGAATAATTCTAAGGGATAATGACACAAATGGTCTATGAACTTGGGCTCAATATGCAATGTGATATCTAAACTTTTAATTTATTTAATGTGATCCATGAACTTTAGTTCAATCTGCAATACAATTCAATGTGGCTCTTAAACTTTTGAAACATGATTACCCTAGGCCCCGAATTATGTGAAAATGTTCATGTTGTCTTTCCATTAATTCAAGTTTAAGGATAACATCGAAGATTTTCTTATAGTACATGGACTAGATTGAATATGTACAAAAAAAATCTAATGATCACATCAAACAAATTAAAAGTTCAGTGAGCACATTGCAAATTGGGCTATAGTTCATGGACCACATTGAACATATTATAAGTTCAGAACACATATTACATATTAGGGCAAAATTCAGGGATCACAGGTAATTTTCCCTAATAGTTAATTTCAATCTACTTTCCCCCCATCTGCAGTTGGCTTCAGCTGGCAAGCCAAGTGAGTTAAAGAGACTTAACTGGGCTGGAGCTAACTGCTTCTCTCGCAAATGATTGGAGGGCAACGTTTGATTGGATATGCAAGGGCATAACTCCTTTAGCATAGTATAATAGCGATAAGACATTTTCATTCAGGCAATGAAGTAGTTTAGTTTTATTAGACACTGAATAGATGTAACCAATTCGACCCAAAAAAAGAGAGAAAAGAATAGATGCAACCAAAGAATGAGGCCAAAATGTCCAAAAATACAATTACATAAATATGTTTATCATTTCCTTTTAACGATCCTATTTGACGGGAGGGAGGAGTGACTGCTAGGATCAGAGAGCCCAAATAAGAAGCGGCTTTTAGCGGGTCTTTAAAATGGCGAAAGTGGTAGGAATGAATCAAATCGCGCACTAAATAAAATGAGAGCAATTCTGAATCTTAAATGCTCCTTTTGACGTACCAACAAATTTGGCATTCGAATTTCAATGTTAAGCATGCTTATGTGAGAGCACTATTAGGATGGAACATGCTTATCTATACATCAAAAAACAAAACTGTGATGCTCCGTTTAGGATGAGCCAAAACCAACAAAACTCGAGCCTGTTAATTCAAGGATGTAACGTTCTCTCTCTGTCTTGGTTGCCACTGTCGCCGAGGGCTCAGCAGTGTGAAGGATGGTGATGAGACACAGATCAAGGCTCGTCAAGAACGTAAACCTTGCTTTAGACTCTGGAAACCGACCATTTGTTTTGTGTGGATCTTTAAGGTTGGCCACCTTTGTTGGGCTTCAATTTGAGGCAGTGATGCAAGATGTTTCAAGGTCAAGAGGAGAGAGAAGAATGAGTCCATTGAAGAAGATGTGGCCATTGTGGTCGATGGCAAGGGCCGAGAAGGCAAACTAGGCGAAGAGGACGCCTGGCGGCGGCCACCCTCGTTCGTGGCCGTAGCTCATGTTGGCATTGCCAGAGAAGGCAAAACGGAGGGGACCAGATGGTGACACGTCCCCCCACTCTCGGTGGTGATTTTACTAGTTATTTGGCCTGTGCGTGTTTAATTTGTAGGGTATAGACATTTATCATCCTACCTATCGTCCCGTAATGGATAACTTCATAGATTTGACATGCCAGCTACCATTCTCCAGCATCTTGAACTGCTGAAATCAAGGAATTTGCGGCACTTGAGTTGAGTTTCAACCCTAGCATTTTCATTCCTCTTTTATTAATGACAATAGTAAAATGTGAATCGAACTGCAGTTCAACCTTGCTCGCCCTAATTCCTCATTCACCTAGTTCTAAGACACTTGATGAACATTTTCAGTAAATACCTAATACCTATGTTAGAAAAAGAAGCACCTCTTTTCACCAAATCCTAACTTCTTCCAAGCTTTGACTATGACACTATTGCTTCAGCGGCTGACATTGATGAGGACAACCTCTAACAAAAGACCAAAGGAAAAGAAAGCACCTTCCCCTCATAATTGAACTGTGAAGCCGATCAATAAAGTCTTAACCACGGACAACTACAATCGCAAAAATGCAAGTAACAAAAGAGGATTCAAAGAGATTATTACACCAAGATATAGTAGAAAACCCCATCCTACGTGAAAGGGAAAAATCCATGGTCATGTATACTTCAAATTACAAAGTATCTATAACCACTCTCTAAGAGCAAACATGGTACAACAATGAATACAAACGCACCCGTGTATAGATCTTCAATGTGTGCATTCGCTCTTTTTAGGGTTCTAAGAGGATGTGAGGAGCTCTCCAACTAGGAAAGCACATTGTAAAGCCATGAGCTAAAAGTACAACTAATAGGGTCACAAGCATTCAATAAGAAATACGGCCCTAACAAATTCAACTTGATGTTATTCGGGACACGTTCCGATAGTATTAATGAAGCTAAAGAGGGTGAATGACTGATCGACTCTCCTAATTACATCAAAGAAAACAATCGTGATTCACAAATATCAAATCTTACGGACTACATACGTGGCGATTAGAACATTGTGAAATCAAAATACGAAAATGAGCTATTCATCTCCCTCATCAGGATAATGAGTGATTCTGCAGCAAATTCGAAACGCATGATTCACGTGGTAAGTATACACAGTTCCCAATCATTTATTTTTCTTTGATCAGTTCAATGGAGCGGGGCCCTCTTAATTTTTAATTAACACAACCGTTCATGCACAGCTGTGGTGTAAGAATGAGGTCCTTTCCTCTTTCTCCTATATAAAGAGGGCGCAAGCTAGCTATCACCATTCGCCAAGTACCAGCGAACACACTGTAGAAAGTAACCCATCTTGTACTTTTTCTCAGAAAAAGAAGGCAATGGCGGTGAGAGGGAAGATGGAGGTGGAGGTGGATCTCAAGTCATCGGCTGACCGGTTCTACGGCTTCTTCCGGAACACCCCGCACCACCTTCCCAATGCCTGCACCGCTCTGCACGCCGGGGAGATTCATGAAGGTGAATGGGTCTCTGCGGGCTCCGTTAGGAAGTGGACTTACTCAGTTGGTAAGTAGGTAAATTTCAACGAAACCTGAGGGTTTGGATGTAAGCAACAATAGAAGCATATACACAAAAGGAAAAGAAGAAGAACCATTCTTTACTCGCTCCTTTTTTTCTTTTTTTAACTCCTTCCATTTTTCATGTTGGGGTGTGGAATTTGTGCAGAGGGGAGAAAGGAGACATACAAGGAGAAGGTTGAGTTTGACGATGGGAATAAGGCTGTAATCCACGTCGGCATCGAAGGGGATGTGTTCAGGTATTACAAGAGCTACAAGGCCATCTGGCAGGCGGTCCGCAGGGACGGCAGACCGGACGTCGCCAAGGCGATCATCGAGTACGAGAAGTTGAACGAGAGCATGCCGCACCCGGTCATCTACCTCGATTTCATGGCTAAAATGTCGAAGGACATTGACGCTCACCTCGTCAAGGCCTAAGCCGGCGAAGAGAGAGGGAAAAAAGAAGTGTGATGTCTGCTTGTGTGTCGAATATCCAAATAAACAAGCATAAATAAGTAGGGAGTGATCGGCAACACTTAGTGCTGAACTCTCTCATCTGTTTTCGTGTCTCTCTCCCTCTGTTGAATTCACTTTCCCTTTTGTTTGTGATATAGCGTGATTTAAAGTTTCTCTTTTATTTGTGATTATTGTCTATAAGCATTTCAATTATTTAACTAATGATTTTTTTTGGGGGTTACATAACTAATTTTAAGATAGGATGAATTTGTCTAAATAATCATAGAAGTTCAAGTTAAGCTGTTATTTGGGGGTATTTTGAATAGGTGATTATCGAGCTTGTTCAAAAAATAATGCGGAATAAAAATGAACATACTGAGAATCTGATCAAGAACAAGATCTGAGATGACCTCAAAGTCTATCTGCACACAATTCAAACTATCAACTATAATATAGAGAGAGTTAAGGATAAATACTATGCACAGAGAGTTTATACTTGTTCAACTTAGATTAAGCATACGTCCACTTCTTCACGATGACGGCCAATCCACTGGATTTTATTAGTGAATAGTTCAAAGGTTACAACTCGGTGATGATTTTTGAGTCAATAGACTTCCGTATCTAACACTCACTCACTTTGAACAAGAACCTCTAAGTATTACAGCGTTTATATCAAGAATGAATAGAAAGTAGTGAAGCTTTCTTGAACTTTGGAATTTTTATTTTGGACTCTCGTACTAAGCCTCCTTTTATACTCCTCCACCTTCAAACAAGCCATTGCAAGGTCGATTACTCTCCAATCAGCCCATTGGATGAGATTGCATCACAAGGATTTCGTAACCATTGAGAAATAAGATTAAAATCTCCAATTGATCCGATCGTCCATACAATCAAGATATGGGTTTCCAAAGATAGAATTCTTCTTTAGGTAATAAATCCTCTTCTTCCTCAATGTCCTTGATGGATATACAATAATCTTAAAATCTTCAAGAACGAATCCAACGCGATTTGCTATCCATTGCGACAATATGTAATATCTTTCAAGCTCTCTCAAAGTCGGAGCTCTCCACGAGTCAGTGTCGGAGCAAAGATCACATCTTATAAAGCCATTCCTTATCATCTGAATGTGTTATGAATAATCTGTAAAAGAGTATTACATTACATTAACTCAGATTCTAGAGATCATGAATTATTTTGTCAACTAAAAAATTAATTAGGATTTTTCTCAACGACCCTCAGCTGGAGTCGGTCCATATGATATATCGCAATTATCAGTCCAAAAAGTACTTAGCCAAAAGTTTATCCGTTACGATTTCAGGAAGCTGATCAAAACCAAACAAGGAATAAAGTTAACAGAAGATCTGCGTGCTTTGGATGATGAGACGTAAATTACATGGAGAGCAAGAGTCCATTATGAAACAAGTGGTACAATACATAAATTTATTTGTTCAATTGCATCGCTGAAAAATATTTTTATGTTTCCAAAGGCGCGGTTATACCCAATAATCGCACAAATAAGCTCTTTCAGAAATTCTCCCCCGAAGCTTCATTCTCAAATCATTGGAAAACTCTTAGAAACCCTCTCTGTAATGACTCAAGTTATGGTAGGGTCCATAGACAATGCAGACTAATATCATTTCAACCCTTAAACATGCGGCACACATGATCACTCCTTGCCACCACAGGGGTGTGAAAATCGAATTGAAAATCCAAGCCGAACCGAATAGAAAATTTCGTGCATTTCAGTTGGGCAAATGAAAAAATAATCTTTTGTTGATAAAGTAAACGCTGATTTTTAGAATCAACTTAAAAATATAAAATCAACTTGAAATAATGAGAGAAAGTAAGAGATAAGAGAGAAGTGGGGAGTAAATGTTAACTTTTTATTCATCTCCAACAAGTTTACAAATGCCTCTGTTTATAAGCTAGATGATACATGAATAATATAGTTACATTCATGTATACTATTAATGTCTATTAGTGGAGAAGATGAAAAGGTGAAAATGTTATACTATTAATGGAGGAGGTGAAGAGGTAAAAAGGTTATACATCCATATCATCAACGTATTTATAACACCTTTCTTTTTTTTTGGTTCGGATTATTTCGGTTTGGTTCATAACTAGAAACCAACCGCCAGAACATTAAAATCGGTGATGGTTGGCTTACAACCTTGCCAGCCACAGTTATAAAAAAAATGAAGAAAAGAGAAAAAATTGGAAATATTAGAATATTATTTAAGAATTTTGTCCACGTCCGCAGACGGTCAGTATTCACGTCAAGTAATTTTCTATCAAAATTGATCGAATTGACTCTATTTGTACGTAAGAAGGTTACACCGGTATCAATTTGACCTAAGCTGAAATCAATCGTGCAAAATTTGAACAAAATGGTGGCTGAGGGAAACAAATAAAGAAGTGAAGTCCTGTGCGGACTGAGTCCCAAAGCACATCGAGAGAGGTTTCTTTTCTTTTTGCAAGTCCCGAACTCTGTAGAGCAAGGAAGAATACGACACAATCAAAGGCAGAAAAAGCCAAAGAAGGAGAAGACAAACGGTGGGGACACTCTCATCTCACGGCGGAAAGGTTAGAAAAAGCGAGAAGGGAAGCGGTGAGGGAAAGAAAGATGGTAAAAGTGGCGTTCTCTCTATTTGGCCTCTGCTCACAAGACGACAAGCCTTGCCGCCACCTCTTGCCTCGTTGCCCTTTCCAAGTGCAGCCACCTGCTCGCAACCCTAGCGAGCCAATTCCAGTACCCGACGGTCCAGTTTGAGCACGGAAGTTGTTCCACAAGTCGCCGATGTTGCTCCTTGACACCAGCTTCTGTTTCCTTTGATTTCGTTTTTTTCATTGCTGGTTACTCCTTGTAGCCAGGTCTACGCCAATCCAAGCTGCTAACGAGTCAGACCAGACTTGCACCGCGACGTTGTTGTTCACTAAGTCCAAGCGGAGAGTTTTAAGGGAGAAGAGAACGTGACAAAGACTTGGGAAGCAGCGAAGTTTTGTCCCCTTTTGCTATGGTCAAAAGAGAAATTGCATCGTCAAAGTCGTTGATATTTCCGGTGCATGCCGTTGGCCCCTCACCCCTACGAGCCTATTGTTCGAAAGTTCACCAAGGGGTCAAACCCAATCTCGCGAGCCAATCTCAAGCCGATTCAATTGCGATTCAATTTCGGAAGGTCTATCTCTAATCGAAGTAATATTTTCTATTTTTATCGATTAGAATATATTGCATATCTTGTGCATATTGTATAAAGGTGGATATCTTTTAAATATAAGCTGATAGGATTATTGATGGAATACTCGATTAGATAAAGATTTTAGTTTTATGGATTACGGATTAAAGATTGACTTAAATATTCATAAACTATTTCAAACTTGATTTAAATATCCACTTTTCTTGTTTGAATTGATTGGCATATTCGCTTTCATATTTTAACTTGAATTGCTTGATTGTTATTTTTTGTTTCTTCGTTCCCCCTTAGAACAACATATTCTTCATCTCCATGTATGGGTGAGCAAAGTTTCAAGATAGAACCTAAAACTTGGAACCGGACCGGTGAGCAACATGTCCTGTTTCAAGTTTCAATATATGTACGATAGGTTATAGGTTTCAAAAATTGAGGAACCTATTTCGACATGTATATTCTAGGTTCCATATAGGTGGAACTTAGAACTTGTGACTTGTAATCTAACTTGTAACGAATTTTTGTGTTTTGGGCGCCATTCTGCGGTATTCCATATCGTCGGATGACGAGTGTGTAATCTGGAACCACTAACCTGAGCTTCCATTTTCAATGATATTTATGACTGAAATTTTTGCTTTGTTAATATTTCATATTTATTTGCGTGTGTAAAAATGAGTTATGGTAAGTGAATTGTAGAGAATGGTGGTCATTAAGGTTGCGTATAGTAACGTTTCTGTTTCCAGAACAATTTTTCGAATAGAAATTTTTTTTTCTGTTTCTGTTCCCGGCAACAATTTCTAAGAACAGAAACTCGTTTGGTAATTACATAAAATTTCTATTTCCAAAACAAAAAAGGAACAGAAACGTATTTGGTAACTACAAAAAAATTATGTTCCTAATTTTTTTCATTTAATTCTATTCCTAATTTTTTAATTTGGACGAGATCAACTATAAAAAAAAAATGAAAGAGAAGACGAATTGGAATTGAACAATGAAAACATCAAATATGTTTTCCATAGATATGAAAAATTACAATTATGAGTCATACATAAATGTCCCTAAGTAGTTATAAATATGATTACATAATTGAAAAAAACGAAGTCATGAAATTCCATGCGTATTGTAGTCCATTGCTATTTTACTTTCAATACTTTTCCTAATATATTTTCGAAATGCAACCATAATTTTTTATTTTAATCTGTTTTTATTTTTTCTTTTTTTTTTAAAGAAAGTAATTAAAAAATAAAATAATAAAAATAAAAATATTTTT
>JANUWG010000622.1:0-11021 GCA_025175695.1 Eugenia klotzschiana
TGACTTAGACATTTTTAAATTTTTTTATTTTCCTTTCTTTTTCTTTTATATTTCTACTCTTTACTTCTTCTTCTTCTTCTTCTTTCTTTGTCGAGAGCCGACAAGGGCCGTTGGCCGATCATCGTCAGCATTTGGCGAGGGTGTCGCAGCCTTCACCCAAATTTGGTGATGGCCACGATGCCCTCCCTATCGCCGTTGAAAGCCTAGCGAAGACCGCCATGCCCACATTAGCCAAAGTGAGGGTGCGCATCCCCTCTCTCAGATCTCGTTGACTTAGGGGTGTCATGCCAACTTATGTTAGATTGGGTCCTCGTAAGGCGGCCGAATGAGGAAGTATATTACTCAACAAGCATGGAGGTTCGTGATTCATTTGAAAACGCTTAAGGGAAAAGAAACGAAAGGAAAAGTATAAAAAAGTCCTAAACCTATTATATTGATACCAATTATGTTCTCAATTTTTAATCTGACCAATGTAACCTTTTGCATTCCTCTGTCGTCGTCAAGGAGCTCTTGTTGAGAATCAAATGCCCTCCTGGGATAGAGGAGGAATCAATTGTGGTCGAAAATCGCTAAAGTGAACATCGGTGATACCATGTAGAACGTCCGACGTTGACTTAGCATTATCTAAACAATATTTTAATATTCTTTGAACCTTTTATAATTTTTTTATTTCTTCTTTTCTAATTGTATTCTTTACTCTTTTTTTCTTTCACTAAGGGCTACACCTTGCGGCCACAGGTGAGGGCATAAGGCCCCTAGCTGGCCCTGGGAGAGGGCTTTGCAGCCCTCGTCTCGATCCAACAAGGGCATCCTAGCCCTCACGAGGGTTGGCTAGCGACCCTTAGAAAAAAAAAAGAAGGTAAAGAACATAAAAGAAGGTAAAGATCATTAGAGATATGCACTCGTACAACGCACCTCGACTAATTCTCCGGGAGGGCTAGCACAACAACCCACCGCCATGGCCCCCTACTTAAATTGTAGGTGCCCAGAAGGAGAATCGAACCCGTGACCATGCGCCTACCCACACAGTCCCGCATTTGCCCTAACCAACTGGGCTGCCCACGGGTGGGTTATTTAATCAATTGTTTGTTTCCGAACTATCAAACAAATATTAATTGTGTCTTAAATAAATAAACATTTTATAAGAGTTAGCAAATTTGGCATCTTGGTAAGTTTAAAAAAATAAACATTAGTAAAATAAACGAATAGCATTTTCACCTACTCAAATAAATACCGCTAAAAGAAATCAAACAAGAGTTGATGATTTCCTAAAAAGCATAGTAAAATTCAACATATCAGTAAACTCTATAAATAAATCCTTATATATTATTAAAATCATTAGTAATTTCGAAACAATCGAATACGTGTTGGTAACTTGCTCGAATAAAGTTACTAGACAAAAAATTAGTTGATAACTTAACTCGAAACATCAGTAAATAACCTAATCAAAGTTGAGAATGTCCTATAAGAGTTGGTAACCCTAAAGCATCAATAAATTCAACAATTAAACATGGACAGTTTCCCGGAAGAATAAGCAATTTCAAATCAATACAATAAAGTTGAATACGAGTCAATAATTTTCTATAAAAGCCGGTAACTTTAACATATGGGTAAGTTGCGTAAATAAAGTCTGTGAAATGTTGAAATAGTTTATTGTAATTTTAAACAGTCCGATAACCATTGGTTTTCTTTTATGAGTTTAATGTGTTATCAAGTAAATAATTTATCAATTATAAGTTTGATATTAATTAGTTCCGGCAATTACCAATGCTTTTCACATTTTACTAGGACGGTATAATATTTCGATATTTGCCCTCACACGAAACAGTAGAATAGTATGGATTGAATAATATTTCTCTCTCTGTCTCTTGGGCGGCGGCAGAGAGAACACAAATGCGGAGGAGAGGACAAAGCAGGTGCTGACTGCTGACTGCTGAAGCTCCATTTTGCTACGCTTTCTCTTTCACGGACTCTGGGCTGGGATTTGTTCGCAACTCAGACGAAGCTGAACTCACCATGAACTAGCTCTCTCTCTCTCTCTCTCTTCTGTCACATGGCAACTGTGCCTGCTCTCATTCAGTTCCACACTGTCAACCCAAAACCACCACCAACTCAACGATACCCGTTTCTTTTGTTGAAACCCACCTCGTCTTTCCCATGTTCGGCATCTCCTTCCCGTTCACTTCCTTCATCGCACAATCTCCGACAGCGGCGCCGTTTGACTCGAGTCTCCGCGGTCGCGTCCGCCAAGGTTTTTGAATTTGTAGCTTGGCGCCTATTTTCTCACTGCACCCCACCTGCTCGATGGTATGCCTGCGTTAAAGGGTCCTCATGTCTTTGTTTACTTGGTTTCCTGTTAGGAGCATAATGGACGTGTCGCGAGGACGTGGGGGGATTTCGCGAGCTTGAACTACTGGGTTGTGCGGGATTATTATCGACTTGTGGACGCAGTCAATTCTCTCGAGCCACAGATGCAGATGCTCACTGATGATCAGGTTGGTATAAATTTCAAATTCCTTTTATTATGCCTATGTGCTAAACTTTTTCAGTCTAGAGTGGGTACTGTATTTTGCAAATGTCCTTGTCTTGTGCTTGATAGTTGGCTGCGAAGACATTGGAATTTAGACGAAGGCTGGGGCAGGGCGAAACACTTGCTGATATTCAAAGTGGTGGGAGCTTTACTATTCATTTTATGGGTCTTAAGTTTTATGATGTTTTTTCAACCCTTTTCGGGCAGTCATTCTGCTGGTTATTTTACTCACAGAGGCATTTGCCGTGGTACGTGAAGCTGCAAAGAGAAAGCTTGGAATGCGCCACTTTGATGTACAGGTTTGTCTTTCACCCATCTTTTTTGGTTCTGTCTCTTTGTACCATCACATTATTCCGATATGTTATTCCAGATTATTGGTGGTGCTGTGCTTCATGATGGATCCATTGCTGAGATGAAAACAGGGGAAGGAAAAACATTGGTTTCTACTCTAGCAGGATACCTTAATGCTCTGACTGGTGAAGGTGTACATGGTATGTTAATGTATAGAAGGATTTGTTGCCATCCAAGCAGCCAATAAGTCATTGTTCTTCGGCAATAATCTTTGAATAGAAGAAATTTGGTAGCTTCACAGTGCTTTACAATTTTTCCTGCAAACTACGTAAGTAATAGTGATAGTTCTTTTGCATCTCTAACTTGCTCAATAACTTAAGGAACTTACGGTCATAATGTCCCTCGATAGCATATTGAAGGAAGTCATGTTCCTTCCATCTTGTCCTCCAACATAATACTATTCAAAACTGCCATCTTCCTATGTACTTCTGATTCATCTTTTGGAACAGAAATATTGTTGAAATTGAATATGTTTGACGTAGTGTCCTCAAGCAGAAAGAAATGTATTCATGTTTGACACATTTTAAATTGTTCATATTTTACGTACTGTCCATACCTCTATCAATGCTCACAGTTGTTTCTCTAATCTTTCTGTTGCTTGCTCAGGAGGAAATTTAACCTTTTTTATACAAGATTAATAGGTCATCTCATTATCAATTTCATGATTTTATTTTCCTTTTCCTTGACAGTGGTAACGGTGAATGATTATTTAGCTCAACGTGATGCTGAGTGGATGGGGCGTGTCCATAGCTTCTTGGGCCTCTCAGTGGGTTTAATTCAGGTTACTCATTAACAAAGCTCTTTGCAAATAGTCATTTGTTATTCTCACAGTGCCAGATACTGCGTTCAAAAATCCAATTAGGAAAGAAAAGGGACTCAATCAGAATTTGATTTGATTTTGTGTTTAGTTCCAAAAACCTTACCATAGTTTGTGCGGGAAGATGCGAAAAATGCTACAAAAATGGATACTTCAGTCTTCAACTTGCTCATCTTCTGTCTGTTTATCCACTCGCATGTACAGAAGGGAATGAAATCAGCGGAGAGGAGACGCAACTACCAATGTGATATAACCTACACTAATAATTCTGTTGGTGATCTCTTTCCCTTGGCAGTTTACTTTGAATTTAATTGATCAGCAATCTATTCACTGTGACATAAAGTAGGGTGTTTTTTCTTTGTCATGCTTCTATTTACACGCTCGTGCACTTGCAAGATGTGTTTTCGAACAGTTGATACCCTTATAGCTCCCCTGGATTGCTAGAGTTATCCGAATATTCTGCTTAAGCAATTTCATAAACTGTCACCATCCTTTTGATGACACTCTTGATTGCTTGTGTTTAATTCAAATAATGTTTTCAGGAACTTGGCTTTGATTATTTGAGGGATAATCTAGCAGGCAATAGCGAGCATCTTGTTATGAGATGGTAAACTCACAATGCTACTTGAAGTACATGCTCTGATCTTAATATCCTGACGTGGTATCGTCTTGTGTAGGCCAAAGCCATTTCACTTTGCCATAGTTGATGAAGTTGATTCCGTTCTTATCGATGAGGGAAGAAATCCTTTGTTAATTAGTGGTGAGGTAATGTCTGCTAAATTTTCATGTGCCCACTTTCGAAGTGTCAAATAGGAGTTATCTTACAAGTATGTCCTGCAATTGAGACCAAATGAACCATAGACTCATATTTGCAATTTGATGTTCCAGAAAAATAATCTAGTTTCATGTGTACTTCAGGCTAGTGAAAATGCTGCGCGCTATCCCGTCGCTGCAAAGGTGGCTGACTTGCTGGTGCAGGGGGTTGTAAGTTCTTTTCCGTATCATTTAAAGGCATGAAGAATTTCGTTACTTATATTGGGGAGACTGATGGATCTCTGAATCATTATTGACAGCACTACAATGTGGAGCTTAAAGATAACTCTGTAGAGTTGACCGAGGAAGGGATAGAGCTTGCAGAGTTGGCTCTTGAAACAAATGACTTATGGGATGAAAAGGACCCCTGGGCTAGGTTAAAAATTTAACTCTTTTGTTTTAACTATGTACTTTAAAATAAAAATAAAAATAATGTCCATGATTATAGTGTCATTTTGTAGTTTGATTAGGAGGGTTTTTCATGTTGCTTTCTCCAATGACTTCTGTGGAACTTTCCTTTAAAATTTTGTCAAGTTCTATCTAGTTCAGCTTCCTTATTTTCATCAACTCTTATGTCCTTCAATTTAGCTCTTTATTTTATGTGAGTACAGTAAATCCTTCCATAGAGAGGTTACTTATATCTGCTATGTTCCTATAGATTTGTGATGAATGCTTTAAAGGCCAAAGAATTCTACCGACGGGATGTCCAATACATAGTTAGAAATGGAAAGGCTTTGATTATCAATGAGGTACATTGATACACTGTTGTATGTCAATGGTTGGCCATTGGCTCATCTTTTCCTTCCTTCTTAATTAACGCACTTTCATATTTTTGGCATCATTCACATATCTTTCTGAAAAGAAGTATATTTGTTTGGAGAGCATGTGGTCATTGAAGCACTGATCACTCATACAAAAAAGTAAAAAAAAAGTCTCCTTTGGTTCAGGATGCTTGTTTAGTGATCCATATGTCTTATCTTTTCATTTTCTGCTTGTCAAGAAAGTAATAGGAAAAAAAAACAAAAAAAAGAAAGTAATAGGAAAAAGTCTATTGCGTGTTTCAATATCTTGTGGTGAGGTCATATGTCATGACGTAAGATGTGAACAGTATATATGATTTTATTTATCTGGGCGGAAGAAGTGGCTATGATGCTATGCTGATCTATATTGCAGCTGACAGGGAGAGTTGAAGAAAAGAGGAGATGGTCAGAAGGCATACACCAGGCAGTAGAAGCGAAAGAAGACTTGAAGATTCAGGTTCATTTTTGTCGGTTCTCTCATATTTTAATGTTGATGGCATTAATGTTCATTTATGAAATTAATTGTGATTCAACAAATGGTAGGCTGATTCAGTTGTTGTGGCACAAATCACATACCAATCATTGTTTAAGCTCTATCCTAAGCTTTCTGGAATGACTGGGACTGCAAAAACTGAAGTATGGATGCCCAATTTTTGAACCTCTCTAGCATTTCTTGCTGTTGTTTAACTTGCTTATAATACTCACTGCTCACATCAAATGTCACTGCAGGAGAAAGAATTCCTGAAAATGTTCCACATACCAGTCGTTGAAGTACCGACAAATCTACCAAATATCCGCAAAGATTTACCCATCCAAGCTTTTGCTGTAGGAGAACAACATCTGTGATCTATGTTTTTATTCGTTGTCTTATATTCTGTAATCATAACTCTTTCTGCTTATGCCTTTGGTTCTACTTATAGACTGCTCGTGGAAAGTGGCAATTTGTTCGTGAAGAAGTTGAGTACATGTTTAGACATGGACGCCCTGTTTTGGTGGGCACGACCAGGTGAACAGCTTCAGTTTTTCTCCTTAGTGGACAGAAATCTGACCACCAAATCTGTTTTCAGAGTCTTTGCTATGAAGAGAAGGCCTATCACATATGGCACAGCTCATAACAATATCACCGTCCCAACCGCATTCACATGATTTTGCTTAGTATCCTCGTTTGTAGGCCTCAAAGAGGTGGGCCCTAATGTGTGAAGTCAGGAACTTTGTGAGGAGCACCCTGATTAGGGAAAAATGTATAGACACTTATGATGGCCCCATCAAAGAATATTTGGGGAAGACGTGGTTTAAAAACTTTAGGTCTAACCTAGACAATAACTGAATTGCAGGCAACACACACATATAGACAAAGACATGTAGAGAGAGTAGGTTCATGTTCTGTATGGGTTGTGTTCTTGGATAGAATGACAGTTGCTTGCATCAAGTGATAATCAATGGAGTAGAATAGAACTAGAATATTCACCTCATGACAGTCGTTCAGAGTGTTTATTGAGTGAATATTGGGATATAACTGAGGCGTTGGACATTGAGTGGTGCTTCAGATATAGATTTTTTTGCTGGCTATAGCTTCCTGGAACTGGACATTATGTACACTAACAAACCTATTGTGAAGCCATGTGGGTTGGGCTCTAAAAGGGGTATTCTATGGGACAATTGAGGGTTATTTTAAATTTTTTGAAGAGCAGGGGTGGACCTTTGACTTATCTCATTAATTGCATGTCCATAGCTGGTCTTCATGTAAGTTCCTCAGGGTACTGAATCTTGATGTCAAACATCAATCACACGAATTATTTTATTTAGTTGCTCATGTAATTTGCAGGTATTTTCTCATCATAGCTTTATGAATGAATGTCCAGAATTTAAAACCATTCAATGACAGCAATATCTTCTTAATGCAGTGTTAAGAACTCCGAGCATTTGTCTGATCTGCTGAAGGACTGGAAGATTCCTCACAATGTCTTGAATGCCCGACCTAAGGTCAATTCAAATACATTCTTCAAAGTGTTAGCAAGACCTCGTCCTGTAGAGTATCCGTATTTATGTTCAATTTTATGTTTTGCTTCATCAGTATGCTGCAAGGGAGGCGGAGATCGTTGCTCAAGCTGGGAGAAAGAATGCTGTTACAATTTCTACAAATATGGCTGGGAGGGGCACGGACATAATCCTTGGAGGAAATCCAAAAGTATGTGATGCTTAAATCATTAGTTTTAGTTTTGGTTTTGCGTGACTTGTCCTAGGAAAGTCTGAATCTTATCTCATCCCTAAATGACATTTGATCTATTTCTCTGGCATCTGCATGTGTCATAGCATTGTTTCTTCTGATCTTCTTGGGTCAGTACTAAAGGTAGTATCCACTTTTCTCTTGGCTGAGAAATTCAAGATGTTAGCAAAAGAAATCGTAGAAGACAGTTTACTCTCATTTCTCACCCAAGAAGTACCAGAATTGGAGGTTGATGGAGATATGCTTCCAGGAAAGGTACGAACTTTAAGTTGCTACAGAAAATGGATTGATTTGACTTGTGGTTATAAATTCAATATAGCCAGTTGGACATTTATTTGTGGTTTCAATTGATTTTATTTTGTAGGTTCTTTCAAAAATAAAGGTGGGACCATCGTCGTTAGCTCTGCTAGCAAAGACAGCATTAATGGGTTTGTGACCCTTCCCTGATAGTTTGTCATTAGTTCCATTTATATTGTCACATATATGATACGTTAGTATGCTAAACGAGCACTTGCTTAAACATATATATTGCTAACATGTGTAAGTTTCAAATGTAAACCACCAGCCAAATATGTTCGCAAGAGTGAGGGCAAATACTGGACGTTAAAGGAGGCCAGATCCATTATCTCTGAATCAGTCGAAATAAGTCAATCAACTGATATAAAGGAATTACAGAGGCTTGTCAATGAGCAGGCTGAGATGTACCCACTGGGTCCTACCATAGCAATAGCTTATCTGGAAGTTTTAAAGGATTGTGAAGTACACTGTTTCAATGAAGGAGCTGAAGTTAAAAGGCTTGGGGGGCTTCATGTAATTGGAACATCCTTGCATGAGTCTCGCAGAATAGACAATCAGGCAAGTTTTGATCTTACAAATATTTCCTGGAATGAACTATTTGATGCTCAATGATCTACCAAAATGAGTTGTCACCCAGTCATTCCATGCTCAATGACAAGTCATATCTGCTTGATACGTGCTTCTCCAGCTTAAAAACTCTTGTGCACCCATTGTTATTTGGGTCACATGATGTTTTGTATGTTCGACATGTTCTGGTATCTTTCGACTCTTGCTCTTTAGCAATTAGATTAATTAGTGGATAAGTTGAGTGCCTTCATTTTTTTGCAATGTCTACTGACTATTTTCTGAGTGTAGCCTTATTTCTTGTTTAGATTCCTCAGTTTTTTTTCCTTTTTGATTACTATGTTTTGATTTGAATTAGAAGGACAAATAGAATCTCTAACTTTTAGGCGTTCCCTGTTCATCAATCATTCTTAAGGTCTGTGTGCTTTATTCTATTTTTATGCCTTGCCACAGTTATTTGCACTTTTTATCATATGGATTTCAGATTATTGTTTGTCGAATTGTATGCGTTGTCTGTATTTTCTATTGTTCTATTGGTCACTGAAAATTCGGATCTTACTATGCTTCACGTCCATATCCTATCTTGATTCGTCCCTCTTTTGCTGGTGTAGCTTCGTGGCAGAGCAGGAAGGCAGGGGGATCCTGGATCAACACGATTTATGGTCAGGTAGATTGCTGCATGATTATATGTGACCCAGCCAAAAGCTTAGATTATGTGAATTTATCTAAGGGAGAAATTTTTGTTTTGTTAATTGTTTGTGAATAAGGATCTTGGGGACCTTTTCTTAGTAATGACATCATTTTTTTTTTGTGTCGGCATCTAAGAACTTTTAGCTTGAAGGCCTCTCTTGTAGTTTTTCAGGAATACTGATGGCACTTTTATGTCTTGTCCAATAAATCAATGACATTTCATTCTTGGTATGTTCTTGGTCAAGAAAAATGAAAACTATGAAATGCATTCAAATACCATAAATGTCTATTATCAGGTGATTCTTTGAGTTTCTTCCATCCTGTTTCTAGCTTAATCAATTTTCCCCTTTGGGATTAGGAGGTCAGTAGGTCCATGATGATACACAGGATATTTTAATTCTCAAAGTTATCCCTAGACTGAAAAATGGCATTGGGCCAACGTGACAGGGAGTAACATCAGCTTCTGGACGTGCTGAGAAAATCTTCCACTTTCTTATGTTTTATGGACATTAAATTGCTATATGTCAACCAGATAAAAAGCCATTATACAAGATGGCAAAGTAACAAAAGAAAATATGTGCTGGCTGCAAATATTCTAAAATATCTTGTTTAGTTAAAAACCTGATTCCATGCTCATAGTTAGTTGATAACTCAAAAAATGGCGGATTACCTACATACTTTGGTGTTGCTGTTCATTCTTTAGCTTGAAATCATGTTTTCGGATTTACCTCAATTTTTTTTTGGTCAAATTTACCTCAAATTTGTATTGAGGAAATTTGCTGCTATGGGTCACATTGAATTTACTAAATCAGAATTTGACTTAAAGCCATCTGGTACTCCTTTTTGGAATAGCTTGCAGGATGAGATGTTTCAAAAGTTCAATTTTGACACAGAGTGGGCTGTTAGACTAATATCAAAAATTACAAACGATGAGGACATGCCCATTGAAGGTGATGCAATTGTAAAACAGGTCCTGCACTGCGATTTCCTTCATAATTTTTTTTATCCACTGTGAAGTACTTTTCCGTTTTCCCTCATTTTCTCCATTTTTTGACTTGAAGTATTTGCTTTTAGCTCTTGGCACTGCAAAAAAATGCAGAGAAGTACTTCTTTGGCATAAGAAAGAGCCTGGTCGAATTTGATGAAGTATTAGAGGTGCGTGTCATACATAGACTGCGTCACCGGGCCTTGTTAAGATTTGGTCCAGCATACTGCAATCATCTTTGTGCCTCTGAACTGCACATGCTGCACAAAATCTGCAGCTTTTTTACAAAACTCTATTGAAGTTCTTGTCAATGGCAATTTTATAGTTCCAGGACATGTCCTTTTCCACTGAAAGAACAAGTTTAGACTATCAATAAGAAACAAGAAATCCCTAATAGGGTTTGAATTTTTTTTTTAGGTGCAAAGAAAGCACGTGTATGATCTTCGGCAACTGATGCTAATGGGTGATAGCGAAAGTTGCTCCCAGCACATATACCAGTCAGTGCTTCTACCTTTCAGTAATGTCACTTACGAGCTGCTATAA
This sequence comes from Eugenia klotzschiana, assembly GCA_025175695.1. Taxonomy (NCBI): domain Eukaryota; kingdom Viridiplantae; phylum Streptophyta; class Magnoliopsida; order Myrtales; family Myrtaceae; genus Eugenia; species Eugenia klotzschiana. The sequence continues at coordinate 10,618 of JANUWG010000622.1, forward strand.
ATTCTTCCATTGATATCTGTGGATGAAATGGCATCCTTATGTTTTGTGGGCATTTTATGTTTGTTGCTTTTGCAGGCATTTATTCTAATTACATCATTTTTTCGCACAATGCTGTTTCAAGGATCCTTATGCATCATAGCTGTGCACATATGGATGTGTTAACGTGCAATATGTGGAGACATTTTTCGTACTGATATGAATGTTGCACATAAAATATTTGTTTGCCTTACGGTAGTTGACTAGTTGTTTCTGTAGTTGAAGCAGAACTTACAGTACTTGTCGAAATGTAAATACTAGAATAGGAGAATTAGTTTAGATTCCTTAAATTAAGGGATTTAGTTAGTCAGCTTTCCTGATTTAGTTCTGATTTAATTGATTTGTTTTCGGATTTGTTTTCCTTTCTT
>JANUWG010000623.1:0-11020 GCA_025175695.1 Eugenia klotzschiana
CCGGCCTTCTCTGGGAAGGCAGTGCCGCCTCGGCCGTGAAGCAAAGAGGTAGTAGCGGTGCTCCACGCGCTCGGCCTTCTCCGCCTACCTGAGCCAAGCTTGGGGATCAACACTCTTTTCGCGTGTAAGTTAGACACGAGACAAACACATGAGACTCGATGGACGGGAATACCGCCTTTAGAATGTCGGGTGCATGTAAAGAACATATAAATCCCAATAAACAAATGATTTGTGATACTTGAACATGCCAAAAATGAGGTAATGGTCAGACCATCCAATCTAGTCCCACCAATCAAGCGGTAGGTTTGTGGAACAAGTGTATTGAATCGGATTTGAGTTGGGTCATAAATGGTCCGACTCAAATCAACCTATATAACTCGTTTATGATTTATTCATGTCATGCCAATTTCTCGACCCATATCCGATCCGGTCCATATTGCTAAAACACTTACATTTTTAATCTAATCTAAGAAAACTTGTTTCTTATATATGTATTTTTTTAAAAAAATTATATTTTGGTCAATATTTTCTAATTTTCTAAATGACATTTTTTTAATTTCTTGTAATTCTTTAAAAAATATGAATATTTATCCATTTTTTATTATCGGGCAAGGGTTGCGGCACTCATCCAAGAGGCCACTGGGCAAGGGCCACGACCCTCCCCCATGGCCTGTGAGGGTCGGCTGGGTGACCACTCTTCACAAGACATTCTCACACACTACAAATTTCAAATATCTCTCTCTCTCTCTCTCTCTTATCGTCCCTCCCCCGGCCATATTCCCTCATCACTGGCCAATTCTCAGTATCTCTGATGAGTCCTTGAGCCATTCGTGGTTGACGCCCTCCTTAATCATCACCGATGCTTTCTGAAGTAGACTGGCTTTTATCATTGCTTGCTGGTGATCCTTATACAATGGTAGGAATGCTCAACTCTTAATATCATTTCATAGGATCATCCTGTGATACAAGGGTCGGTTATAGTATGAAATAGAAGTGTCGTCTTCAATCTATAGTCGATTTCATGTTAGGACGTGATGAAATCGATCAAATATTAGCTGATCAAATTCATTCATTTTTGGAAATCGAGTTTAAATTGCATGTTAAATCACCTTAGATGCTAATCGCATGTTGGTCGTCAAACCACTCAATTGAACATTAATGCCAATCACCATGATAACATGTTGATCAGACCAAAGGACTTACATGTTTAGATAGAAATTTCGAGGAGTCTAGCTTAGTTCTGTGCTTCATTGAAGGTTGCATGCTAAATTTGACACCAATTTTCATGGATCAGAATCCTTGTAGTATGGTTTATGTGTTCATTTTGATGTTGAATGGTGGTTTGAATAATCATATGATAAGATTTGAAGGCATGCATGATCTGGAAAGTTACTAAGAACATAGGTTGAAGGAGGTTGATGATGTGAAGGAAATCTGGAAAAATCATAGTCTCATCCGACCTTAGTGTGTTCTTTGATTTTTACTCTCAGATCTGTTAAAATTGTTCCCGCATCGGTCAAATTTATTTTGCAATTTAAAAATATTTGCGGGTTAATCTAGAATAAATTAAAAACGTAAAATTTGTATAGGCGGTCTTCAATTGTAAGTTTGAAAATTTCATAAATTATAGGCAATTTAGGTCAGTCGATTGACTAAATTCGGACAAGGTCGGAATCGGCCTCAAAAACTGTTCCAAAATGAGTCTTGGTGTTAACGGCAAGTTTGCTAGTATTTGAGGGTTTTTTTTCTTTTAAAACTTAAAATATGAAAGTTGAAGAGTGTGTCCTAGGATAGCTGTCCATAAAATTTGGCACCAATTGGAGCATGTCTGATATTTTTTACAAATATTTTGAAAAAATCGGGTCTGAACTGGGTCGGATCCTGAGTGAGCGGGTTAAAATAGACCGTATTAATTGAGCCACAATTTGGGAAAGTGACCTTAATGAAACTTAAAATAGGCATCCTAAGCTTTGATTAGCTGTTGGAATTAATCAATTTTGGACTTCATTTGCTCATTCAATTGATGATTGGTTGCTTTATTTTCGATTAGTGATGCATGAATTCTTCGGTGGGTAATTTAGGAAAGGGATTAGACTCTCATTAGGTACTAGTGACTTAGCTCACCGCTTTGTGAAATGCAAGTGGGGATTAATGAACGCTTAGTATTAATTAATCAATGCCTAGTTTCTTTGATGTGGATAGGTAATTGAATAGCATGACCAATATCAAATCTATGATTCCGAACCTGATTTTCTTGATGAGTTCATGATTTGTGTGAGTTTATTGATGCTTTAAATTCAGTGGTTGCATGATTGATTGCGGAATCGATAACAAAGAGGGGCGGCCGGAAGCCAAGGAGGTGGCGATCCATGGTGGTTGATAGAATTTGGTTCATTAGTCTAGTTTAGAATCAATTTGGCTAAGTTTAGTAAACAAACATAGAAAACAATAATCAAAATAGTTTAGCTTTAGTTGATACATCCTAGTTACAAAATAAAAACTAGTTTAGGCTTAGAATATCCTTTCTAAAATGGTTAGGACACCCATAATAACATAATAAACCCCCAAAAAATTGAATGACCTTAAGGATGATAATTGGTAAAAATCGTTTGATCACTTAGATGGACAATCCACCAAAGGGTGTTAATAAGTTCTTTGGTTGCATAGAAAATGAGACAAACTCCTTCGTTTTGTTTGGTTACTAGTCGACCATGAATAGCTAGTGGCGCCTCGTAAAACTCCTTAGGCTAAATTAAAACTTGCAAAGAATCCAACAACGAATGAGGTATGGATTTGATAGAGTCTGTGCCTAATCGAGGGCCTTTAGCTCGCATTTGGGCAATACCTCTAAACCTTTTTCTTTTCCCCCGATATAGGAAAAGTTTAGGCCGTAACAGTGACTAAACGACCTGCCCGGAGGTTGCTTGCCACGCTGCACGTTGAACGGACGCCGTGGTGAGGATTGGATGAGCTGCACCAATGATGTAACGCTGCTAGGAGTTGCTGGAGATTTCGACTCTAGGAGCTTGGGCATCAACGAATTCCATTTTGCTTAGCTTGATTTCTTTCGGTCCTTGTGAGTCCCAAGCGCCTTTGAATTTGCTTGGCCAAGTCCTCCTCGTTCTCAACCTTTGGGCTCATTCGGATTTCTGTGAAGACGTCAGGAACTTCTGCCTGCGTTGTATGGGATTGATGATTTGTGGGAAAATGCGCGAGAGCTTACTGGCGTTATAAGACTATTGCTCAGGGATGACATGGACCGCTGACAAACAGGAGCTGGGCTAGACGTTGCTGTTGTGGCAGTGGGGGAACGCGAAGGGCTGAGGTAAGGCGCAGCAAAGGTAGTGCTCCAGGAGTGTCGTTGCCAGTGAGCAGGGAAAAATAGAGAGAGCGCTCTCTATGTCTCGTCGTCCATTCTCCTCTCTCTAACCAACTTCCTGAAAGAAGCTGGAACCAACGAGGGCGATTCAAAAAAGACTTGGACTCTTCAGACCTCCCTGGCCAGAAGCGAGGCTGAACAGGGGCAACATGGGAGGAGCTATCGGCGATGTACAATGACGATTGGTGCAGGAGATCACCAAGGCTGAGGACGTGGTGAAGCTTGTCGGTGGTTGCTAGTATAACTTGTTGGAAGCCTGCCGGGTTGAGGACTGGGCATGGCTCGGAGTAGAGCTAAGCCGACGATGAGACTCTAGGTACGATAGGGACTATAAAGCGTGGTCGGGAGATTTGCAATGACAACGGTGCCTAGCTTTGACGCTGGAGATTCACCTAAGTTCGACTAGATTTTCTGGCGTGACTCATGGTTGAGGACACTGTACAGATGGGGTCGGCGAATGCGAAGGATTGCCGATTATAGTGGAAGATATTATGACGAAGTCGTGCTTAGTGGTTTCTTTGTAAGGACTTTCTAGACATAAATTGATGATAGCGCGTGGGGAAGTAAACTTTGATGGACACCTCACCAAGGAATCACCAAGACTGTGAACATGGAAGCTCCACTGCACTCTTCCTTCAAGGTTTGTCACTTATTCAAGGCCGAGAGAGAAAATGTGTTTTAGTGCATATGTGATGGATGGTGAGGATCTTGAAGTGCCAAGAGAGGGTAAGATAGATTGGCATGAAAGTTGTGACAACCTAGAACGTGACGTGTTACAAGTGTTTTGTTTAATTTTGTCTTTTTTATATTTAAAGACATGCGAAAGCGTAACAAAAATTTTCCCAAATAACGTTCGCCCTGAAAATTGCACTAGTACAATAAGATACGTATGCTTCGTTTCATACTAACATCAGTAGTTTGTTACAAATAGTAGGCAAAACCAAAAGACAACACATAATCCTGGGAAGGGTCATGGCTTCCCTATCTCCACTATCGACACCTTCCTCTTATCCAAAAGTATTGCCTCCACAATAGTCTCACTATAAGCTATGGATCGACAGCTCCACTCGTTGGCGCTCCATTGTCCACAAAGCCGAGACGTCTGTCGAACTCTCTAAGTGATCTGATCAGCTCACCATCAATGTTCACCATCCTGCAACATCCGTCGACGGGGCATCTTGACACATGGGCATCTCAACTCCCAAGGCATCCCAAAACACTCTCGAGGTCATCCCGACACACGCGGCATCTTGACACACGAGATATCGTCGCTACCTTTTTGTGGACGACATCATTATCGTTCATAATACTTTCCATGCATATGATAACGTTACAATTTAATTTATGTTCTTTTTCAACTATAATGTACCCAACAAATATTGTCAAACATCATTTCCGATTCGCGACATCTTTCATGATCGAATCCATGATCAATCAAAGAACAACAATATTTCACGCATCATCATATAATTTCACACACTTCATAACAAAGCTAAGCCAACAAACATTTAATTAGTCAAGAGCACAAAGGGATCAACCTAACTCAATTCCTAGAGTGTCCCTTACCTAGAAGGACTGAGAGTACAATGTAGCTTGGAAGACCGAAAGCAAGAGAGCCTTTACTTGAGGAGAAGAGAGAAGTGAAAAGAAGTGGTGGTGTGTGGCAGCTATGAAGGGGTGAGGCCTATGTATACTCATCCCCCTTAACCTATCATAAATGGCCCTCATCATGACGGAAATAGGTGAGCCAATCACAATTTGCCATGTTACCTAGGCTAATAGGAGAGGTGGCATCTTGACCTTGATCATTTGTCCTATAGTTAACATAGTACAATTAACTTGGTTATCAAGATTCCAAGTGGCCTACAAATGATGCCACCTCAAGATTTGCTAATCATTAGCCTTGGATAATCATAATTAAGTCTAAGGAGCAAATGCCCAATAGATTTCTTTGGGGTGTCCCTAGCCAAGATAGCTTTTTAATTACTTAGTAGATAAGGCGTCCTCTAAGGTGATCATGACATTCTCTACTTGGCTATTATGTCTCCAAATGGCATAGTCATGATTATGTCCCAAGATTTGGTCATGATGAAGCTTAAGATTTGGTAATTATTAGCCTAAATTTTAGTGATTAAACCTAAGCTTGAAGTGATCCAATGAGAACGTATAACCCTTCATTAATTAACTAGAGTCAAATTAGACAATGTAGAGGATGATGTAAATGTGCAAGCTTCTAAAGTAAGCTATGGATAGTTCTTCCATAAGCTAAAGAGATAAACTTATACATTAAGTTAGAGAGTGATTTATTCCATACGCTAGACATGAACATATCTGTATGTCACAATGTGTTCCTAATGTAATATTATGTAACAATTGGCTTGGCCACAATGAAAAGTAGTAATAATGAGATTAGGTTATTATTATCCCTAGGTTATAGTGATTAGGCGTATGTAATGAGTGACCCAATGAGATTCCTTAATGTGTCCCGTATAATAGATTAATATAAATGACTACATGACATTAGCCAAAGATATTTTGGACTTAAGTAAGGTGACTCTTCCTTAGCCAAGTAAATTAATGAGTCATTCATGGCATTAATTGACTAAGGTTAAGATAGATGATATAAGTCATGATATCAATGGGTGGCATGTAAGGTAAACTAGAAGGTGGCTTCTTGGGCAAGCTTGGTGGTGGCTTCTTAGGGAAGCTTGATTCAAGAAAAACAATATAGACAAATTACCTCGTTTTTAAGTACCTAATAAAGGAAAGATCTGGATGTCACAAAAGTTATCCTTCTATGAGCCCCCTTTCTATTCTTATGAGTTCTCTAAATATGAAGAAGTCGCCGTTCATATGAAAAAATAACAACAAATATTTTCTTTTCTTTCAAACTTTAGCTTTTCCATGCTCGATTTCATTACTTCACTCCACCTCTACTTTCCTTAGTCCCAATTCTACAAGTGCGCGCCGCTCTAGCGAACCTGATGCAGGCACAAACTTTGAAGCAGGCTACTACAGATGCTAAGGCCAATGAACGCCGCATGTAGGAACTAGTGGAACAATTCTTGAGGCTAAAATCGAACGGATTCGGTTGAACGGATTCGTTCGTTCATTTCATAAGCAATATAAGATGTCATTTTTTGGAAAATATTTTCCTAATCTCTCATTTTTCACGAAACGCATATCCAAAGAGGTAAACTAGAAAAGGCAATGTCATTAGAGGTGTCAAACAGGTGGGCCTGATCAGGCTTGGATCAGGTCGAATATGATCCAACCCATACTGACCTATTTAACCCGTTTTGACCAATTTTCATGTAGTACAAATCTAATGACCCATACTCGACCCAACCCAAATTACCAAAACATTTTCATATTTAATCTAATTTAGCAAAGCTAATGAATTATTCAAAAAATTATAATTCTAAAACATTGAGGACAATTTTATAATTAAAAAACTAAAATAAAAAATGATTTTTAAGATAGTTAGCTAATACATTTATGACCTATTTAAAGCCCATCTAAAGATTTAAGTTGCCTCGATGCATAGGCTATTACCTTGGCATGTTGCATTAGGACACAACCTAATCCTTTGTGTGAAGCGTCACTATAAACAACAAATCCGCTCGACCCAGATGGTCTTGTTAAAATAGAAGTGGTTGTCAGTTTTCGCTTGAGCTCTTGGAAGCTCCATTCGCACCTATCTGTCCATTCAAACTTTACATCTTTTCTTGTGAGCCTTGTTAAAGGAGCAGCAGTGCTCGAGAATCGTTTGACAAATCATCTAAAATATCTAGCCAGGCTGAGAAAGATATGGACTTCTATAACTGTTGTAGGCCTTGGCCAATCTACAACTGTCTCTATCTTGGTCGGATCTACTAAAATACCTTTGCCTGAAACTACATGACCTAGGAATACTACACAATCTAACCAAAATTCACATTTGCTAAATTTGGCAAAGATTTTGTGTTCCAAAGTGTTTGTAGTATCATCCTTGATGTTGAGCATGCTCTTCTTTATTCTTCGAATACACCAACATGTCATCAATGAGGATGATGACAAATTGATCAAGAAATGGTTTAAACACCCGATGCATCAAATCCATGAAAGTTGCGGGTGCATTCGTTAATCCAAATGGCATCATTGTGAGCCCGTAATGCCCATAACGAGTTATAAAAGCTATTTAAATATCTTCTTGTTTGATTTTCAGTTGGTGATATCCTGATCTTGAATCAATCTTAGAGAACATCGATGCTCCTTGAAGTTGATCTAACAAATTATCGATTCTTGGCAATGGATACTTGTTCTTAATAGTCAAATAATTCAATTACCGATAGTCGATACATGATCATAATGATCTATCCTTTTTCTTTACGAACAAGACTAGCGCTCCCCAAGGTGAAGACTTGGTCGGATGAAACCTTTTTCAAGCAGTTCCTGTGACTGTACCTTTAACTCCTTTAATTCTAATTGAGCCATCCGATAAGGAGCTTTGGAAATTGGCTCCGTAGTGGAAATTAGTTCAATCGTAAATTCAATTTTTTTTTCGGAGGTAGTCCTAGTAACTCTTTTGGAAAAATATCAAGAAATTCCTTAACAACTGCAATGTCCTCCAATTTGAGCTCCTCTTGTGACTTATCTTCCACAATTGCTAATTACCCTTGGGATCCGTCATTAAGAAGTTCTGCAGCTTTGATTGCCGAAATTATAAGTGTTGAACATATACCCCCATTTCCAACAAACTCATATCCATGTGAACCCGGTGGATTGAGATAAATTATCCTTTGATAGCAATCTACATTGGCTCGTTGTTGATGGAGCCAATCCATTCCTACTATGAAGTCAAAGTCATGCATATCCAAAACCACTAAGTTTATTCTTCCTTCATAATTGCCCATGTTAATTCTACACTCCTTACACAGTAACATGGATAACATTTCCTTTTTAAGAGGAGTCGATAGACTTAGAGGCACCTCAAGTGGCTCAACTTCTATCCCGGACAACATAACGTTTATCTAAAAGGAATGAGTATCCCCAGTATCGAACAATGCATATGCTAAGCAAAAATTGATAAGGACCGTATCTGTAATGATAGTATTAAAGTTCTCCACTTCTTCTTGAGTAACTGCATGGACTGGTCCTTGTGCCGGTGGTCGTGATTCCCTATTGTTGTTGAGGTTGTTGCCTGTTCTGTGGATGGAGTTGTTATTGTTGACAATCTCTCATCCCATGGCCCTGCTATCCACATCGGAAACATTCTCCGGTCAAAATTTGGCAAGGGGCATTGCTATGTCACCTTCCACAATGTCGACATATTTCAGTGTGATTACTGTTTAATACCCTCCTCTTTTATTTGGCATAAAGGGTCTTTTACCCTTAAACCTCTTATGACGATTCAACACCTAGAAAGGATTATACTCCTACATTAACTTAGATGATGAGTGATCGATAGCATATTGTTCTATCATCTGAGCTATTGCATATAGTTCATTGTAGTCCCAAAGGTTTAACGGTACTACCTGATCTCGAATTCTAGGTTGTGACCCTTCAAGGAACTGTTTGGTTTTAGATACTGGTTCCTCCACCAACCTGGGTGCGTACCTAGACAACTTCGCAAATTTCACCTCATATTGGTCTATTGTCATATTATCCTATTGCAACTGCCTAAACTCCATCATCTTTCGATCATGTACACTTTCTTAAAAAAAACATTTCTCATGGAAGGCCCTAACGAAGGCACCCCAAATCACTTCAATGCCTATGGGAAAAACTATTCCCTTTGTAGCCTTCCACCAATAATCGACATTAACCTCCAATTGATACTCAGCTAAGGCTACACGATCAGGCTCTGAGCATTCTAAGAATGCAAATATTTTCTCAAGCTCATCTATCCATAATTGAGCTTCCTCTGGATTTCTAGTACTAGTAAACTTGGGAGGCTTTAACTTTGAAACTATTCAATTAAACCTTGTATACGACATCCTCCATTTCCTATCCCATTTTCGGATGTCGAAGCATTTCTCGAGGCATTAACAGCTTGTTGTTGTGCCTCCTACTGCATCAAATCACTAATTGTGGCTAAAGCTTGCAGAATCTCACTCAGTTGGGTACCTTGAGCTAGACTTCCATGGCTACTCATATTGTCCTACTTTAAGAAAACTAAAGGCAACGAATTCACTATCAATACTATCTAAGGTAACAAAGCACTAAATAGTTGACTATAAGAATGCAACTATCAATCATGTGAATATAATGGGGTCTTTCCTAATCATCTAACTCATTTCCCCATCACTCCTTATCACTCTAGGTATTAAATCCTTGCTCTGATACCAAACCAACTGTGACGTCTCCGACCTAACCCCTTGGCCCATGATAGGAGGCGTGAGCTTTCCTTAAGGCTCTCGATCTCTTGATCACTCCAAGAGCACCATAGCTTGGTGCCGTATTTATATTGAGACCAGCTAGGGATCATAGCATCGAGAAGTTACGAGGAGGGACTTATGGTGTCCCAGGTACACCGTCCTTATAAACGTCCTTCTTTTATTTCTTTATTTTAAATCTTGTTATCATGTCGCACACGGAAGCGATTGAACTAAATTATTTAATGATCTAAGAGAAACATGCATACTAATAATATGCTTCTTTTACTCATATCATTTACATACAAACCATATTGATTTTCATCACATATGCATCATGTATTTGTACATGCATGGCTTCAAACTAGGTTTACTACTACGGTGTTGTAAGATGCCCCAAAAGCTTCACTTGAGCCACAAAATTCCTCCAAGCTAGCTGGTTGTCTACTTCATATATACACCATTTTTTCCCTTCGTCCTATCACTTTCTAGCAAAAGAGACTCTATCTTCATGTTGAAAATCATTCTACACGCGGCCATTCACAATCCAGAAACTCGAGTGGACTATTGAAATCGAGAAACAGTCCTATGAAGTCGCCATCGAAGATGAGGTACCAAGCTACATACTTGTGAGGGACATAACATGCCAAGCCATCGTTCGCCCAAACAAAAGTCAAATATCGCCTATAAGTTATCTCAAGCTCCACATCTACTACATCTACATATGATACTTAATTGGACGTAATAATATTGAAGCAAGGTGGAGGAGGATTAGCCATTACCTACAAATCTAAAAATAAGGGGTGAGATACAACAATCTCAATAAGTCAATATCTAATCTAAACACAGGAAGCAAGCTAATGAGACAAGCTCATAATGCAAGCAATAAAGTGAACTATAATCATATGAGAACCATTTTCAATTCTGAATCGTATTGGCATGGCATCTCCACTTTTCATATCTATTTGTGCACATTTAAAGGCCCTCTCATCCTTGTAGATGAGGCATATAACATATCCTATTCATGTAAACTCACCACCAAACGTAGCAAGTTCAAGGATAACATACACCGTATAGTCTTTTCTTACAAGCATTAGAAAATCACAAGCTTCACACCCTAAATAAAGATTAGATATTCACTTAATCTAGTAGACGAAACATGAAAATAGAAAAAGGGAGGGCCGGTTGTGCTTATGTGGTGTGGTGGATCCAGAGGTGTTCCGGTGGCCCTAGGCGATGGGAGGCATGTGGCGGTGCCGGTATAAGGTGGCTTCGATGGTGGTGA
>JANUWG010000624.1:0-11019 GCA_025175695.1 Eugenia klotzschiana
CCAATTATGTCGTAAATACTTGAAATTGTTATATTGATGAGTCAATTAATGTCTTGATCGTAGTTCACTTTCCCTTGCATATTATCGTGAGAAAGTCTCAGTGATTTGATCAGTCATGTGGCGACCATGATTGGTTGGGAGGGTCCCACGGTGGCTCCAAAAGTATATAAAAATCATGATGTTTTGCTTGGCCGAAGAGCATTGGCAATTGCTTTTTTTTTAACATCCCATTTGTTTCGCAAAAAATATGATATTTTTGAGAAATAGTTTTTTTAAAAAATGATGACATTTTTGGTGTTTAGTTGAAATTTAAAAATGAATCTATGCTATTCACTCCTTTTGTCAGCCACACGAAGCTTGGGTCATTCGGACAGTCCGAATAACGTGGTGAAAGTAAGTCTCGTGTGTTCGCACTTTTAGATGTCTTGGTCCACCCTTAAGCATCGCCGTTTACCAAAGTATTAGATCGAGTCATGCATCTCTATCCTCTAGCATAAGAATAAATCGACAGGAAAATCAACTGGCCAACGAATTACCCATAAACAGTTTTTATCAAATGTTAAGCTAATATTCATTTGCTGATTGTTGAACTCCATCATCCAATGGCTTCTTTATCGAAATCCCAAAAGGATTTATGATGTTTTCTTGAGTTCAGAGATACGGATCAACGTTAGATCTTCCTCGGCCATCGTGTTTTGTGTAAGAAACTAATCTTTACAAGTAAGTAAAAACATCGTTCATTAAAAAAGTTAATGAATCGACACACACATGATTGTAAGTATAAAATGTTAACACTTGTTAAGTGGCATTATTGCACTTACCCTGCTTCTTTGGAAAGAGTAAGAAAGTTTGCAACGCCCGATACAAGTTAATTAGTGTGCACACGACATGTATGGTAATAACATTATGCTTTAGGTGTGTATTAGTTTTTGAATCGAAATATTAACCATCGTCCATAGTCCTAAATTGCTCTTTTTGATTAAGCGTTTAGATGAATCACATAGAGCATTCAAAAGGACAAATAAGTAAATCGTCATGTACAAATCAAAAGAACACGAATTACTTGGGTGACTAACGATTGACATCGGAAATTTATTGGCTGAAAAATTTAAAAAAATGCTTCCCTGATAATACTGTTATAATTTCAACGAACGCTTCATACATTATAACTATGTGTTTTGCATAAATCACTCATTAATTAAGACATCGTGTGATTAAAAATAACTGACAGTAATATCAAACTATCAAGTTAGCATTTTTTAAAAATTTGCTACTTATGTGAATAGAATAAATGATTAAAATTTGCTACTTCCCTGATATTTTTTCCTGTTTTCTTTTCTTTTTTCTTTTTCTTGTTTCCTCTCTCCTGCCCTCCCCTCCCGCAGCCATCGCTGGACGCCGGACGCCGGCGAAGGCAACACTCGCTCTCGCCGGCAAAATGATGTGGACCAAGAAAACAATACTAAATGACTGTTTGTGGTCTAATTAATTCATGAAATTCGAGATCGTCTTGTTGCGACATCAGATCTTGTGAACACGAGAGAACGCAAGTTAAGTTGCAGATAGATGAACTTTTCGAAGATTGTTTTCTAGGTTCTTTCTGAAAGCTTGAGTTGTGAATATGGGGGTGCAGGCTTTAGAGGAAGTCGTGGTTTATGGGAAGTGCGATGGAGAGATGTGGTTTCGCGTCTTGTCTCAGATCCGGCCGACGAGGGCAATCCTCGCCAGATCCGGCGAGGGCGGCCCTCGCCTGAGTCCGGCGGCGGCTTGTGTAGGGAAGAGGGGCAAAAGGAAAAAAAAGACAGATAAATGAGGGCACGATGGTTCAGGCCGACGCTGGAGTCGAAGCTCTCGAGGCGGCGATGGAGGTGTAGGGCTTCGGGCAGGATGGAGGAGGAGAGGATGCCTCTGGTTTAGCTCAGTGGTTCCATGGAGTTGCAGTTGCAGAGACAGAAGAAGGAAAGAGCGAAGAAAGAGGGGTAAAAAAAAAAGGAAACAAAAAATGTATAAAAAACGCAAATGACAGGAATGCCCTTGATCAGAACATTTCAGGTGCTTATTTACTAAATTTTTTATGAACGTAATAATTACAGTCCATTAAAGTTAAAACAGAGTGATTTTTTTATCAATTGGTAATTTTGTTTGGATAATTCAGATGTCAAATCCATGAATGGCGGTAAAAGCACAGTTTATTTATGACGTCATCTAATATGGTGGTGGTTAAATAACGAATTCGTAGCCCCATCTTATCTTTCACTTTTATTTTCGAAGAACACCATCCTCCTCGGTGTGACTGAATACCAAAGATCCATCACGTAAAAACATCGGGGATTCGGCGGTCAAGATGTAAAGGAAGCAAAAGGGGCCCACACCCTCATGTGATGCGTTTCCCACACGCGGTTCTCGATGAAGCGTGGCCCCACCAATTAATATAAAAAACAGACATCCAAATCTACCGCCACGACGCTGCCACGTGTCGCACATGCACGCCTTCCAATCAAGTAAGCCCGCCCGGACCACGCGCCCCCACTTTTTATCGCTGAATACCATAATTGCCCCGCATGTTCATCCAAATTTGCCAAACAAAGCCCTCACCGACGATCCCTGCGGTGTAGTAAATGAAACTTTAAATTACCAAGGCTCGCCACCCGCACCAAAATACAAATTGCAAACCTCATTTGCGCTTATTTTGGTGGGGCCCATCTTTCATCCGCCCCACCAACCAGGTAAATTCGCATTTACTATTTCCCGGCTTTTATCTCTCTCTCTGAGATCTGACGGGGGGGTAAAGTCGTAAATTTCCAGGCCTATGGCTCCCCCAAAATCTAGTGGTTCCCTAGTACTTGCTAGGCGTCGAGTTCGCCAGGTCGAAGTTGACGCGCGTCCCCTGCTGCTACACGTTCCCGATGATGGACAGCGGCGACGTCGTCGGAGCGAAGGCGAGGTGTGCCCGCGGAGTCCACCGGGCTCGTAAGGTTCCGCCAAAACTATTAAGGTCACTGGGCCCCACCCATATTTGTGGGGAACTTGCGCAAGAAGATTGCGTGAGGATTCGTTGCTATGGTAACAGTGGGTGGTCGGGTCCTCGATGGATAACGTACTGCTTAAATTTCGCCACGCCAGAAAAAGCACAGGCGAAACAAAAAGGAAAAAATTCACTTGAAATTCACATCGGAGAAAATGAGAATTTCAAATGAATTTTATTTTAAATAGGAATCTGTTCAAGAAAGGGTTTGATTTAAAAGGCATTTTTTTTTTCATTTCTCATTTTGATTTTTTATTCATTTTTTCCCTTTTTTTCTGTTAAAAAAAAAACCACGCAAACGGGAGGCTGTCGGCGACTCTACGAACCAGAGTTGAGGCCTAAATCTGGGCGAGGGTCGCCGGCTCTCGTCCAGGATTAGGTCGCCGGCTCTGCTATGAAATCTTAAACTGATAGTCTGATCTTAATAATTGCTCTCTTGATTACAAGATGTCTCTCGAGGGGGTCGCGTGGTAGATTATTACATAGCAAGGGAAAAACAACTTCTCAGGGGGTTGGGGACGAAATTTCGAAGAAGCCAGCAAAGTTGTTTTTTTTTATCAGCCGACCGCTTACTTTTGTCGGCCGCGCGGTCTTCAATGAAAAAAGTTTCTGTGTTCACACGCCTTTTGATGTCTCTCTGACAGTCCCCGATAACGAGGCTGCACGTGGTCTTCAGTGAAAGAAAAGTCTCTGTGTTCACACGCCTTTACATTATTGAACTAGCAGGCGATACACACGCCTAATTACATACATACAGTGTTTGAGGGACGGAAGAAGCCATTGGTGCAATTTAGTTCAACAATCAGAAACGGCAAAAGTCCATCTTTCTTTTTTTTTTGTTTTAATTTTTTGTTAATTTTTAACGGAACAAAAAAAAGAAAAGTTTAATAAAAAAGAAAAATAGGGAAAAGACAAAAATGTCCTTAAAATTAGATCATTTTTTGAGATTTCATGATCTTATTTGAGAAAATAAAAATAATTCAGGTTTTTATTTAAAATAAAATTTATTTGAAGCTCCTATTAAAAAAAATGAGGAATTTTCGGATCTTTATTTCAAATTTTTCGAAAAGAAAACGAAGCTTTAATACTTAAAAAAATGAAAATGAAGTTGAGCTGATATTAATTGAGGGTTATTAATGCTCATTATTATGAAGATGGCCGCTCACCTGTTCCAGCTTGGCTACTGGTCAAAGTCTAAGTTAAAAAAACAAAAACGAAAAGAGGTGGAAAAAATCTCTGTCAAAATATAGGAGGCGTGTCCGGGGGGAGAAACTTCAAAGAAGAACAGAGCCAAACCGTACTCTCCATGTGAAATATCAGCTGGGGGGCCATGCGAAGCCACGTGTCGCACGTTGATTGATCGGGACTCATAAATTTGTTCAGAGGGTTTTATGAGTTAGCCCATCACCTAGATCGCGAGTATCCACCGTCCTAAAATTGTTTGTCCTTACGTATAATAATTTTATCAGCCACGGAGAAGCTTGTTTCAATCTGCATATCAAAGACTCTAAACAACGCGGTTTTCAATTAAAACCAGTCGTGCATCTCTATCCTCTAGTATATAAAAAGAACAAATCAACAAGAAGATCAAGAGCTGAACGAGCTATTTGAAAAATCTGTTATGAAATCTTAAGCTGACAGTCTGATCTTAATAGTTGTTCTCTTGATTACAAGAAATTAATTATTAAGATCACTTGATTGGGATATTTCTCGTAATTATATGTCTCTTGAGTGGATCGTGCGGTGGATTACTGCATAGCAAGGGAAAAACAACTTCTCGGAGGTTGGGGATGAAATTTCGAGGAAGCCAGCAAAGTTGTCTTTCGTCAGCTCACGGCTTACTTTTGTCGGTCGGCCATGCGGCCTTAAGTGAAAAAGGTCTCCATGTTCACACGCCTTTAGTTGTACGCGATCTTCAGTGAAAAAAGTCTCTGTGTTCACATCCTTACGTGTCTTGGTCCATCCTTAACCACTCACATTTTCCAAAGCTCTGCCCTCTGGCATATAAGAATCAATCAACAAGAGGATCAAGCGGTGAACGAGCTACTTGAAAACACCGTATCCAATCTCAAGTTCACAGTCGTTTTTGATCGTTGAACTCCATCGTAACAATGGCTTCTTCATCGAAATCCAGAGGGCCTTACGATGTCTTCTTGAGTTTTAGAGGCGCGGACGTGCGTAACAACTTCGTCAGCCATCTCTACAGCGCGTTAGTCCAGAATGGAATACGCACTTTTCGAGATAGCGAGGAATTGTGGAAGGGAGACAATATATCGATGCTCATGGAGGCCATCGAAGAATCGCGCATCGCAGTCATCGTTTTTTCTGAGAATTACGCTTTCTCATGGTGGTGCTTGGAAGAGGTGGCCAAGATTATGGAGCTCAGTGAGCAAAAGGTCCTCACCGTTCGACCAGTGTTTTATAAAGTAGACCCAAATGAAGTGAGAAAGGGGAGAAGAAGTTATGCAGAAGGCTTGGCTAAGCATGAGTCTAAGCACGGAAAGGATTCGAAGGAAATGGAGAGATGGCAGAAAGCTCTTTGGGACGCCGGTCACTTGGTCGGATGGACTTTGACTGATAGGTAAGTAGAGGGGTTTCCATATTTTGTAGATGGAACTAATCTTTACAAGTATGGACACTGTTTATGAAAATAACTGAATGAATAAATCGTAAAAGTTAATAATTTCATATAAATGTTAAAACCCGTCTGTCAATTGGAAAAAATGTTTAAGTAGTGTTATTGCCCTTACCCTATTTGTTTGGAACGAATAAGAAAGTTCGCAACGTTTCATGCAAGATTAATTAACTTGTGCAGGCCATGTGACAGTCAAAAAGAAAAATAAGTGAATCGTCATGTCTAAAGCAAAAGAACACGAATCACTTAAGTAGATAGATACATGTTTTGATTGGTGTGGAGCTCTCGGAGTTTAAATTTGGCTCGGTGGGAATACATTTTCTTTTGGATGTAATTATCTGAAAATGAGATGCACTGCTTTGCCATTGTTGGCCGGTGATTGCTCATTGTTTGCTCATTCCAATTGCTAAAACTTCTTTTTCCGTTTTGCCAGAGATGATGAGTCAAAGGTTATTCAAGAAATTGCAAAGGATATCTTAACTCGCCTATGCCAAACACCTTGTGTTGCTGCTGAGCATCTGGTTGGGATAGAGTCCCGAGTGGCTGAGGTGAAATCAATGTTAAACCTTGAGTCTAAAGATGATGTTCTCATGGTGGGACTATGGGGACAGGGAGGCATAGGAAAGACGACATTAGCAAGAGCCATTTATAATGATATTTCCAAAGAATTTGACGGTTCAAGTTTTCTAGCAAATGTTCGAGAAAATTCAAATGGTGGCAAGGATTTAGTTACTTTGCAAGAAAAATTACTAAGTGATATATTGTTACCGCCACAAGATTTAAAGGTGTCCGATGTTGCTAGAGGAAAAAGTCTAATACCACGTAGACTCTGTGAAAAAAGAGTTTTTGTCGTCCTTGATGATGTGGATCGCTTGAACCAGTTACATGCTTTAGCAGGAGAAGCCAATTGGTTTGGTAATGGGAGTAGGATCCTTCTTACTACAAGAGATAGTCATTTGCTGATTTCCAGGGAAGATAAATGTCACATGTATGAAGTTGAAGCACTGGGTAGTACTGAAGCTCGTAAGCTGCTTAGTAAGCATGCCTTTCCTCCTCACCAAAAATTAAAAATTAGGGCAGATCTAGTGGACAGGGTTCTGGATCATGCTAAAGGCATTCCGTTAGCACTTGAGGTGCTGGGTTCCTTCTTATGTGGCAGGAGAGAAGGTGAATGGAAAAGTGTGCTAGACAGGCTTTCTACAAGTCCTATGAAAGACATCAATGATGTGATCAAAATAAGTTATGATGGACTAGAGAAAAATGAGAAAGAGATTTTTATCCACGTTGCCTGCTTCTTTAAGGGGTGGGAATTTTGTCATGTTAAAAAAGTTCTCGACAGTTGTGGTCTTGATGCAGTAATAGGATTACAAATTCTCATTGAGAGGTCCTTGATAAGAGATGAGTTTGGATACATAGAAATACATGACTTGATTCAAATGATGGGTAAAGATATCGTGAACCAAGAATCTGATGATCCCGAGGGACGCAGCAGACTGTGGCTGTATGAGGATGTTCTTGATGTTCTGTCACGCGACTTGGTAAGACTTGCACATAAGCTCAAAACTCCGATTCTCATCTTTTTACTCGAATTACTGAACATGCATAACCTAAAGAGTTCTTGTACGTGAAGGGAGATTGTCGTGTAAAAGCCATTGTGTTGAACCCACCCGAGCGAAAAAAGATATGTGCCGGTGCGGATGCTTTTACAAAAATGAGAAGGTTGACATTGCTCATTTTGCACAACGTTTCTTTCCAAAGTCCTGTATGTCTTCCTAACGAGGTAAGATGGTTTGAATGGCCTGATGCTTCCTGGTATCCAGAATTTTCCTCTGGTCCTAAGAAATTAGTGGGACTTGAAATGCCCGGAGACAGGATGACGTTTGTGCCAAAACCATTGGAGGTGAGCATTTTCCAACGTAGACCTTTTTATCATAAAGGAGTCGTGTTCCTGTGATTTAGAAAGCATCTCTCTATTTCCTTTCAAAATGATCCCAAGCAAATAGTGCCAAATCAATTTAAGGTTGAGCATATCCGTACATAGCCCTTTTGAATTAAAATATGTGAAATTTATGTTTTCTTACCAATTAAATTTTATTGAGTTTCGAAAAATTTTATTGCGATAGAACATTTATTCTTGCCATTCATATATTATGTACAGTTAAAATCGGAATCCGACAAAGTGTTCACTCCTGTTCACGCTACAGGGCACTTCATTTTGTTACGTGGCCCACATCTGCACTCGCAACGTGGCACTTCCCTATACTTCTATGATTATCATATGGCATGATATGTGTTGTAGTTTTGTGACATGGCCTGCATTCGCATGTTCGCCACATGACAGTTGAATTTTGTGATTGCCACATGCATGACATGCAGTATAGTTTTATTTCAAACTAATTTTCATCTACTAATGAAGGATATAGTTGGGTGTGTGTAATGATTTGGGATTTTTTGCTAGAGGGAAATTAGTTTGGAGGAAATGTGTCATATTAATGCTAGTTTAGGAGTTTTGTGAGATGAAATTCAGCGTGGAGTACCTTACCAAAAAAAAATCAGGGTGGAGTAAATCTGCACTTTGGTTTGGAATTCTCAATGGCATTTATTCTAATTTTCATACCAATTATTAACACAATTTTATTTGTGATTTTTATATATTGTATATGTATATATTATTCAAATAATATCTAAAATGTAAAATGATGACAATTATCTCTGATTTGCCAAAATGTGTGTGTATATACATATATGTATAATTATAGGTAAAAGTTTCTAAATGTCTAGTAATTTCTCAATATGATATTTAATTCTCCCCAAATCAATTTATAGTAGCTTTGAATGAAAGGTTAATTAATAGGTTAAGAAATTTACTCAGAAACCTGACGAGTAGGTTCCAACTTGCCTCATCTAACGATGCTCCTTGCTTCCATGTTCCATCCCCATGAAGAATGTTGTGGCCTAAGCATATGTACTTATGAGATATTCACCGGTCAATAAGATTATGTAAACGGTTGAGGATATGTAATTATGGCATATCCTTTCCCTGAGAAATCCAATGTCCCCCAGGGGCCCATGTGTTCTGTAGCCAGTTTTATAACCCTCTATCAAGCTCAGCCCCTAGAAATAAATTTTGCTATAAGAAAAACAATGGACGACGTCAATGACATCCAATGTTGAATTACCATATTTGTTAAAATTATCCATCATTTCACAACTAGCATAACGATTGACGGCCTAAAATATGATAATTCCACGGTTTAAATGTAAGGAAGCAACATCATCGTACAAGCACACCTTTTTTTCCCTTTCAGAATGTTTTATCTAAGCTGGTTTCACTGTTTTTGCAGGGCTTCCAATATTTGAAGTACATGAATTTCAGTGGCTGCCAATCACTGGTATGCACGCCTGACATCTCGTGTACTCCGAATCTCAAGGAATTGCATCTATGTAATTGCAAAAACTTAATCGAAGCCCATGAGTCCATCGCAGATCATGACAAGTTACAGGTGTTGAATTTATTGTGGTGCTCTGAACTTAGTGTTTTTCCGAATGAGCTCAAGTCAAAATATCTTCGAGCTCTCTATCTTCAAGGGTGCACGAAGTTTGAAAGGTTCCCTGATATTCCACATGAACTCAAAAGTCTGGAAACGATTCATTTACAAGAGACCGCTATTAAAGAACTTCCCGCATCAATTGAAAATCTTGTCTCTTTGGAGGATATGAATCTACAGAAGTGCAAGAACTTGATAAGTCTTCCATCTAGCATTTACAAGTTACAAAACCTTGGATTCTTGGATCTTCGGTGTTGCACAAATTTAATCGAGTTTCCAAGGTACAAGGATTCTGCTGATCTATTCATGAAGACCGGACTTTCAAATTTAGGTTTTTTGTACCTTTCGGAATGTAACCTGTCCGATACAGAGTTTCTTGATAATCCATCCTATTTTCCCATCCTGGAAAAATTATATCTGTCGAGTAACAATATTACTAGCCTTCCTACGTCCATCAACAAGCGTGACCGTTTGTCTCACTTGGATGTTCAAAATTGCCATCAATTACAAGAGATTCCTGAGCTTCCACCATTTCTCCGTTATCTTAGGGCGATTGGTTGCGAATCTCTGCAAAATCTTGGAGATTTAACCTCAATTCATGATTTTGTCCGTAGAGCGTTGAATTGCGATGTTGGACTCTCTTTTCCCCGGGTTAGACTCTCTCTCTCCCCCTCTCCCTCTCTCTCTCTCTCTCTCTCTCATATTCATGTGGAGTATATGCTGGATCCAGTGTGATCTTTTATGGGAATGATTTCTATACATGAAACTCATTTTTAGAGCTTTAGCTCGAAGTGGAATTCAGTACGATTCACTCAGTTATTTGAATACTAATAACAAATTTGGGTACTTTCTAACAACCTATTTTTGTAACAGTATCCCGTTTACCATATTATGCTCCCTGGAGGAGAGATGCCAGAGTGGATCCTCCCTGTTGAAGAGGGTTCGATATCTTTCATGGTTTCACAGGACTTGTATGACAAGTTTCTTGGATTTGTCCTCTCTGTTAGTTGTGGTAATGATGAACTGAAAGGGAGACACATTTGTTATGGTTATGCCTATGTGAATGACGAATGCCTTGCATACTTACCATTCGATTGCCAACACAATCATTTCGAGCTTGTCTATTGCATGGCATCAAAGCGGTGGAGAGAAGTCGATTTCAATCGAATTGATGGGAGACATGCAATATTTAAGCTTCTAGTATCCGGTGCAGCAGTGAAAAAGTGGGGAATCCGAATAATATGCAAGCAACTAAATAATGATTTAAAGAAAGAGATTCGGGACAATCAGCTTGTGGATCCAGTTTTACTCTACGAGGTTGGTTATGACTCAATGGATTCAGAAGGCGAGAGCTCAATTACGTGCGAAGATTGTTGAAGCGAGGCAAATCCTCAGGAAGACTTGCAAGATTGTCAAATGAGTATTGAGGAGGAGAGCCAAATAGTACTGAAAAGAAATCATGAGCTTCTCTCCCTCGAAGCATGTGAAGCAAGACCATCGAAATTCTAATTCGATTGGCAGAGATGACTAGCGCAATGTTTGCTTGCTGCTTTTGTTGTTAGAATGATCGGTAAACTTGTCAAGGAAGCAATTCGTAGGTAAGTGAACTCACTGCTTTAATCTTTTTTTTTCCCCCTTTGATTTTCCCGTTGTAAGCTCCTTCCTTTTGTCCGCCATGGGCAAACTTTGAACTCCATAGATGCCACTTTCAGCATCACCGCTCCTCATCTTGCAGACGCCAGTGAACTCTGACGAATGGAAGATCGACACCTGCCAACCGAGTCCATGAACAGAAGAAGTTCGTCTCCCGG
>JANUWG010000625.1:0-11013 GCA_025175695.1 Eugenia klotzschiana
CGGAGGTGGCTCCACAGTCTCCAGGTGGCCGCCATCGCTCAGCTCAGTTCGCGGCTCCGGCGAGACAGCGGACGCAATGCGGGTTTATACACCGCGCCGCCGTTTTGGGGCGAAACGGCAGACCCTCCCTCCTATTGAATATGACAACGGTATTTTCGGGTCGGACTATTTGATTTAGTGAATGACGATTGTACTACTGAATTTCTATTTATGTAGACAAAAAACTTTCAACTTTAACATTTGCCCTAATTATATCCAAAACTTTTTTTATCTCATAAAAAATCCTTAACTTTTACTGTTGTCCCAATTCTAACTGCCTAATAATACCCAAAAAACCTTAAACTTTAGCATTTGTCTTAGTTAGACGCAAAACTTTCTTTTTTGTCTCATAAAAAATCTTCAGTTTTAACTTTCTTTTTTGTCTCATAAAAAATCTTCAGTTATTACTTTCGTCTATAATCACCATTAGCTAATCCTACATGACTTGAATTTTATCATTGAATCTTCCGATGAATCTTCGAAACTCGAAAATAGCAGGTTTCAGAGACAACGATATCATTCATCAAAATAATCAGATCTCCATGCCTAGCTGTTCTTTGTATCTCCCAATAAGTGTAGGAGAAGCAGATAACAAAAAAGAAGTTTGGGGGTTTTTTCATGTTAGCCTTGCTAAGGTGGACATGGGCTTTTTTCATGTCAGTTTTATTGAAGTGTAATTCATTAACGACGTGAAAATACCACGTATGATTAACTAACGATAATTATGAACGAAAGGCTAATGGTGGTAAAATGGGGACAAAAGTATAAGTTTGGGATTTTTTATGAGACCAAAAAAATTTTGGATATATTTGGGACAAATGCTAAAGTGCCAAATCAGAGAAAAATGATCATTTAGTGCTAACGGTGAGAAATTCCAGCGACCTCACCGGAGTTAGCACTTGAATAATTTTCAAAAAACATTGACACTTAAGTAATACGAAAAACGATCACTTTAGTGTCAAATTGAAGAAAAAATGATTATTTTAGTACCAACAATAAGAAATTCCGGTAACCCCATCAAAATTGTCGCTTAAATAACCTTTTTTTTTTTAAATGGGGTGTTGTTTTGCCTTCCTAAAAGTGTGGGACATCTACAACACATACGAAACAGGAGAAGCGATACCTTTTTCTGACAAACTAATCTTGGCTAAATAATATTGCATTTAAGTTGGTTACATACTTGCCGAGCTCATAAAGGGATTTTTTCAAAAAAGGGTTCCAAAAAAAAATTATCAATTTGGGACTCATTTGCCCAATATTACCAATTTGGGATCCGTTCGGGGGTCTAGGTGCCGAACGGGCCCAGTTCGGCAGTTGGGCTGCCGAAGGCCGAGGCACCGACGACCTTGTCGACCAGATGCGAGGGCCTGCTGGCCCTCGCCTGAGCCGGGAGAGGGTCATGGCCAACGGTCGGGACCGGGGGTTGACGGTGCTCGCCGAGGCGCCGATGACCCCAACGGCCATCGCCGCCGCCCCACCGGCTGTGGGGCGACGGCCACAAGCGGGCCTCCCACCTGATTTTTTTTTTTATACTTTTTGTTTTTTTTAATAATGGGCGAGCCGAAGGCCCAGTTCGGCATTTGAGCTGCCAAACTGGGCAGTTCGGCATTTGGGCTGCCGAACGGGCCCAGTTCGGTAGCAGGACCGCCGAACGGGGTCCGTTCGGCACCTAGACCCCTGAACGGATCCCAAATTGATAATATTGGGCAAATGAGCCCCAAATCGGTTAAAAAAAAAGTTGGAACCCTTTTTTGAAAAAATCCAGCTCATAAACGGGAGCATGCAACCGTGTGGGATATTAAGTTTAATGGAATGTCAACTTACAAATAGGTGACGTGACCCGCCTCGGGCGACATCGCAGATGGCGGTTCGATACACGAAACGCTCTCTCCTCCGACGTCCGGCGGACGGCAAACGAGAGTTACGAGCGGAGGATGCTAGAGGAAGCGCCGGCGGTGGCAGCGAAGCGAGAGAAGCTTAACCGGAGCATCAAGCTGTTGAGGGAGTCTGCAGAGGTGGTCTCCAAGATCATGGACCGGATCGCTTACGACGGCGACTACAATGATTGATGATAAGGAGTTCAGCTAGTAATTTTCTTTTGGTAGATCATGAGGAATGTCGAATCTGGTCTGGTGCTTTGGTTGTAGGGTTTTTAGCTCTACTTTTCCTTTCACTTGAATTCCATCATCCTATTTACCGTTTTGCTTGAGGAACTTGCAATCCATGAGCCTATTTCTTCACTAAAGCTAGGTAAACTAAGATAAAACCCCGAAAGAACTCTTAAAAAAAAAAACATGGAGATGCACAGTTAGACAACTACAAATACTTTGATGCAATCATCCTGTATCTTCATAATCTCCATAGGACATCCAAAACTCAACTTATGTGTATCGCTCTCGGATTTTCGACCAGACTGATGACGAATTATGAAAGTTACAATGATTAAACTCATGATTTATCAAAGAGAATGAGACATGCAATGCCACAGCCATCACAAGGCACAATAAGCCATATCCTTTGATACAAAACACATGGCCAGAGGATTGCTACAATGCAAATTCCTGATTCTGTTCATAATTAGAACTTCTTTTGACAAAAATCATCTTCTATTATTTGTCTACCCTCTGAAATTGACTACAGACTATGTACACAAACTGCGTCTTCCTCGTCTTATGTAGTGTCTCTTCCTCCGAGTTTATCGCAATGACAGAATTACATCTCTATATCTTCGAGGTCAGGTAGAGGATCACATCTCTATATCCTCGAGGTCAGGTAGAGGGAAGCGAAGAATGGCCGCAATCCCAGTCAACTGTGCAAGTTCTGTTCAGGAAGTAGTAAGCCGGTTTATCCACAGTTGAAAAGCTTAATCTTATACCAACCGACGTACTATAGCATAATGCTTGAAGGCTCCAATTATTCTCACAAAAAAGAACACGGAGAACATGCATTAAAGGTGACACAAAAGAAGGGAAGCCAATGACGCTTACGTTCTCCTGACACATGCATGGATGAAAATATATGAGCAGTGCCTCCTGAATCCTTCACTGAGTTGACCAAATTGACGTACTTTTTCCTCGTCTCTACATCGGCATTTCTGGGTCAAGTGAACCCCAAGAGCTTGTCAGAAAAACTAATCACATCATGAAGAACGATTTCCTGCTCGTAGAATGAGTGTACGAGCCATACTGTTAGGGGTTACTGGAAAAGGAATTAACAAAGAAAGTTATAGTTAGGACATAGAACACAGGCCAAATGGAAATGGAGATGGGATTGGGAGGGTAGCTGGAGAGAGGGTTTGTGAATTCTCACTGTGTTCCAAACAGTCGCACTAATAATGGAGTTTTTGAAGCATGCTTGCTAAAGTAGCTGGGCAATTAGATCCTCAAAACAAAATCACATTCGCCCGAAGTAGGGGCATCAAGATTAGTGGTATTTGGGATCGGTGCAAGCAATTTTCATTTCTCTGCAACAGATGAAGATAGGCATGCAAAATATAGAGTAATCTCAAACCATGATGATGCCAATTGCAATTCCTTGAAGAGTATAACCTTATGAAGGATTTGCAATGTACATTAACCAACTTGGATTTATTCAAAAGCTATCCCGAATAGCCAGAGATATTTCATGCATGATTTATTATTGTTATCGTCATAATCGTTAATAGTACAATTATTATAGACAATTTGAGCATTTTCTTCTGCAGAAGAGAACAGTTGTCTCTGTAAGGACTGAATTGCTACACAATGACAATGTGGAAACGAGAAAACAACACATATGTTAAAATGGAAGGTTGTGCACATAGCAAGCAGCTACAGCAGGCACAAAGACCAGTGTGGAAACGAGAAAACAACACATATGTTAAAATGGAAGGTTGTGCACATAGCAAGCAGCTACAGCAGGCATAAAGACCAGGGAGCTACTGTAATGAAGCTAACCTGAAGAGATCGTCAGTGATGAGGAGTGTCTGGACAGCCATTCTATCATGGGCAACCTCCACATGCTTAGGTCCATAGCATGCCCGGGCCGGGTCCTAAATATATTACATGTAACAGGTTGATTTGATTACAACAACCACAACAAGAACAATCCTCATTGCACAAAATCAGGATAAATTCGAAACACAAGTATTAACAATAATCCGTCAAAATGAAAGACGTCCTTTTTCAATATCTCCTTATTGGTGATAGAGCAACACTACCACTGCCTATTTTGACATGAATCCAATTCTGGTTTTGATAAAGCTGTTCTGACAAGTAAAACCTATTTTGTGGTTTTTGCCCAATCAATGAGCAACTAATTATCTAACATGCCTGTTTAGTCATTTCCCAAATGCTTATCACAAGGCATCGATCAATAAACAGATAAAAAGAGAATGCAAAATGTTTAAAAACGGAAAGAACCTGACATTTGAAAGCATGTCGAAGAAATCCTTGAGAGCTCGAACCTGTAATGAAGTGATACAGTGAAAATTTCTAATCAAGGCAATGCCTTTTTTTTCCTATAAAGAACTTAATACAATTTCGAGACAGAAAATGAACGATAAAATAATTTTTTGGTTCAGTACTACATACCTCTTGAGCTGCTTTAGTATCCTTTATCATATTCATGACATTTGGGGCATCCAAAACCTCTCTTAAACTATGCCTGTAAATTAGCAAAGGCATAATGTAATTAATGAAGCCTGCTTATCAGTTACATTAAATTAGCAAGACATGAAATGATTGACCAAAATGAGACTAGTCCTGAAGAAATACTCTTTTGAGAGATAACAGAAGATGCATATGGCCACTACATCCCACAAGAACATTACAAACTGACAAAAGAACAGTATCATCATTTGTAAAGTCTTCTTCTTTTGAGTATAGTGTCCTACCATGTTCCTTTATCCCTTTCGACAGAAAGATGCACTGTCTAGTCCTTACTTCTGGCAGGTAGTTCTCTAGTCCTTTCAGTGCATACGAAATAACCAGTTGGCTGTCACTTTTCTGCTCTAAAGGAGCGATTGGATATCCACGATTCATATTACCAAAAATATGGACGTTATCAAATAAATTTATATATCAAAAAATGAAACGTGGCCCAAATAAGATCTGATACATGGGACAAAAGTAGATATATCCTTTAATAAACATCCTAGATTGTAAGGCACTAATGGCACATATCTCCCTAATTAGAAGCACTTGACAGCATTTTGGACTTTTTAACTATAGAAATTGGAAAAGGACTTTAGCTAGTGACACGTTCTAACACCAAACTATATTATTTGTCTAGACAATGTCTCACAGGTCAGCTGAGACATATTCTCTCCTGAATAAACACCATAAGTGTTTCAAATTTCAGCAATTCAGGAACCGCACCAGATTACATTCCTACGATTTGCAGGTTGCTACAGAGTACTGTCTTAACATAGCAGCTTTTAGTTATCCAAACTATAAGCAACAAAGGTATTGATAATACTTGTATCCTGAGCTCGTATGAACAAGCATTATCCGCGATTTGTTCTCTATGATAGGCCTCAACTGCCTTCTCTCTGCCTCCAATAATAGATGCTTATGAAATTGATCCTGATTCACAGATGAAAGAAACGTATAAATATATAATCAGGAAATCTTCCATACCTTGTAACAGCACTATTATCTACTGGGACAAACCCAAAATGAAAGGACGTAGAAATGTAATTTATCCCAGACCTTTGTGAAGCCTGGACTGGCAATAACAGCACATCGTACTACATTAAAGTCAACATGCTTCAGGAAAGCCTAATACAAATGAAGAAAACAGTTAGCAACTTTCCACAAGAATTCACATGAAGACAGCAGTTTTCCGATTTCCCTAAAACGATTCCAACGATCAACTAACCTGTAAAACGTTCTCGAAGAACTTTTTCAGAGCCTGCAAAGGCACACAGTAAGAGATCACACCTTCATTATATCTATCAACATTGACTGCAGGTAACAAACATACCGTCTCATAACCTGCTATAGCAGGTCCATGCTTGCGAGGAATTGATGTTTCTATCCGAGAACGAGTAGTTGTCATGCTGCAAGGGTGGCCATAAATAGACCATACAAGAGTCATATGGTCAAGAAAGAACTTTACTCGAAAGATAGTAAAAGAATGGAAGGTATTCCCAATACTGCAACCAGTAAAAAAGAACATGACAAGACACCCGCTATACACGGTATTCTACAATGAGTCAAATATATCGTTTAATGTTAAGACAGATATTTTTTCCACAACGTGAAGACTACTAGAGGCCTTTGACAAAATCTTGAAGTACTAGACATTTATGCGAAAGGTTTCTACCCAAACAGAAAGCGAACAGGAAGCACAAGGTGCGGCAACAGCTTCAAATATTCTAAGCAAGAACAAGTCATTGGGGAGTCATACTATCATGATCTCCATATCAATGGGTAGGATCTTTAAAAAAACACTTGTTTAGCCAAATGCATCATATGGATCGATGCTGTGCCAAAACTATATCAAATTCAAAACAAATAAGAACTTTCAAGCTCTTCCACCAACATTCCATATTTTTACATGTCTATCAAATGCATATTCAATTCCTATACAGACAACACTCCGACGTAGCACGTCCATATTTAAATAAAATAAAATAAAAATTGCTGCCAAAAGGCCTGGCTATCCACTGCCGCCTTAGTATCAGAATTTATCAGAAGCAGCTGATGCCTTCTAAATACCCACTCACAGCAAGTATTCTACCACTACAAGCTTGTGGCCATCATAGAGTGCTGGAACCAGAAAATTTTGAAAGAGGATGAACATATTCTCCCCTTTATATGGTATTGAACACATTCTTCACTCAATAAGCTTCCCCTTTACATAAATACCTTTGAGGGAAAAACATAGTGGGTACCAGCGGTAATAATACAATCTCTAAAGATGACATGAATCGTGTGCATAATCATACCTTCTACCAATAAGGAAGATATGAGCCAATCCTTCTTGCATCAAGATCACAGCAAGATCAGCACTTGCTCCAGGGTCTGCAGATGCATAGATCAGACTCTACTGCAAGAGACTAGTCCTTAAACAAGAAATAAACACAGGCTTCCACGAATCTATAGTATAGAGTTGCACGGTGCTTCTTAGATGGAATTCTAAGAACTGTGTCGAGAATTCATATCTTGAAGTTACTGGAGCAAATGGTGACTGAGGTAGAAACATCCCAAAGAGTTAAAAGCTAACTTCTGATATAGAAATGAAACAACAACATAACAGTCAATAGACAGATTCTGAATCAACTGATGTGTTTCATTTTCAATTTACCACTCTAAAACCATATTGATGACCAATTGTTTCTCGGCATTCAATCTCCCTGTCATGGCTTAGGGTTTTAACCAAACTAGTCATTTGGCTAGCACTATACCTGGCCCTTGGAATTAATAGGCAAATCATGTACTGAGGTTTACTCACCTAAGGAGGTCCCTCTTTGAAAAAAGAAAGATGAATATTGTTACCCGATCTCTTGTGTTATACAATAAATTCTAGTCATTGTTAAAGATTGTAATATTTTTTCTTAGCTACCCTAAAGTTTCCCATCCACTCATTTATTGATGATTAAAGAGAATTCTTCTCACATTTATTTCTGGACTCTGCAGATCATCTACATTGTCCATAGAAGGGATTCAGGAGTTGGTGATACTTGTTCATGATTAGCATTAACTGTCTAATTTAGTAACATGCAAGTAAGGTGGGGTTGTACGTAGAAACCAAAGACTTATCCTAGAAGACGTGCATGTAGCCACAACAATAGGGATGCTCTCTTAAACGAATAGAAAATAATACCAGAGGCCTGATGGAGTACATCTAATGCCAGTGAGTCCCAGACCGTCTGCAACATAGAAACAGTAAAGATCCCATGAACTAGTGGACAAGGCACAGTTTATCTCATGAAATGAAGCCATTCACTTAAAAGGCTCTTGAGTTGGATCTCCCAATAATTACACTGACAGGCTAGACATTGCTAAACACGCTGAAAGTAATAAGGAACTCAATATAGAGTGTACCTTTCTCAACACGAATGGCCGATTCAGCTCAAGTTCTAAAGTGTGGAACGCACCTATCTACGGGAATAATGGTCACGTCAGAAATGCATCAACATGTCTGGACTATGTAATAAGAAAGGAGTTTGACTCAACACTATTTGTGTACCTTTACGTATTCATTCTCAAGAATGTTCTTTCCACGAATACGCAAGACAGACCCCACTTTATCATAATCCACAGCCTGACAAGATGTGAAACGCATGTATCAATAGATAAACACCTGAGTGAATATCTAAGTAATGTAATAAAGAAACAATTGGTCTCGTAAATAACTTTTAGCACAGCTTTGCCCTTTTACTAGCAAGATGGCAGACATATGCCTGTAATACCCCCATCTTCTTCCCTGGGATCACTATTTTTGAAAATGCCTATCAGCCTTCTGATAAACCCAAGATGCCAAGATGCACTAATCTAATCTGTTTAGAAAGACAAGCTTCAACCGGCCTTTCCTAAGTGAACTTAGTTTTATGAACATCCTCAGCAATTGACACCAATCCTCTTTTGCTAACCTCATCATATCAAACATTACGAAAAGGATACAAAAATCCACCTGGCATCGAACCTGTAATTTCAGCACAGGGAAGAAACGACAAAAAGCAGTACCTCAACCGTTATCTCCAGCTTCAGCTTAATTCGCTCGGCATCTCTACCTCCAGAAGCCGCTTCTCGCAGTACCTTCCTGTAACATGACATGTTCAATCGAAATCAAGGCAGAAAGAACCAACCAAAACTTGTGCGCAATTTTTCCTTGAAACTGGGAAAGCCCGCCAACTAACTACGAAACCAGCCTGCTTATGCTTAATTGGAACTCTTTTCTTGTACACCACAGGAAACATGACGAAACAAAGCAAATTCCAGTGTTATGCATAGCAGAGAATATGCTACAATCTATCTTCTGATGGCAGCATCAGTAGCATGACAGCAACTTGTACAGAAAATCCAAGCCCAAGACTATTCTTAAAGCGAATATCAGCTAACTTACTCAAGAAAAGAGCAGCAAGGAAAGTGTCCCTTGAGCTAACCTGACAGTGGCGGCCATAACTGAATCTCCAGGAGCAATTAGATTATAAGCAAACCACAAATCATCCGAATCAACCGGCACCATCTGACCCAAAAGTCAAAAAGAACACAGAGAGCTTTGTTATTCCTTACAATTACAAGTGATTCAATCGAACTGCAGAAACACCAACCGAGACAACCTCTGCCTAAAATCCACATCAAGATGGAAACTTTCACGGATAATTTGAGAAATTCGTCGGTGGCGTGTACCTTAACGCTTCCGGGTCCATTACGGACAAAGTCTTTACGCACGATCCTCATGGTTTCTACCGCAAAAGCTTCAACCTGGAATCTCTCTCTCTCTCTTCTCGTTACTCAGTTCTTGCAGAACCATTTTATGCTATCCTTTGTTTTTTTCCCAAAAGCATTATTTATTTCTTCTTCCCCCAAAAATACAAGGAAAAAAATACATATTTATCTGATTTTCTTTTACATGGAAACTTATAATAGTAATTTCATTAGTTAATAATCTGTCTCGAACAATTATAAACTTTCTTGTTTCGGAAATTTTATTTCTTTATCCCCCGAAAAAACAACAAAAAAGTTATTAGATAATGTATCAAAGTAAATTCACGATTAATAATCTATTCGGATTAGATAATAAAGTTTTCTTAATTCAATATTTCGAATAATTTTTTTTACTTTTGATATTAGATCTTTTAACAATTTGATTTTATACCAAAAAAAAATATAATCACGTTTGGAATTTTAATTAGGTATATTTCGTTTGCTTTTTAAATTTATAAAGTAGGAATTAAAGTTGTACCAATTTAGTTATCAAATATCAATGGGATATCATATCTTAACAATTATGCCACTAAAGCTATTATAAATAACATTTATCATTCATTCATTAATTGAAAAAGTAGTTATCTGTGCCCATCTTTAACCCTATGAAGTCATGTTACCCCGTGTAGGTTCAGCCTTGCTTTACTTATTCGATTTTTTTCAATTGACTTGAGTTTGGTTTTTTGTTAATATGGATGATGCGACCTTTGTAATTACAGCGATCTTTTACCATGTTATCTAAAAAAAAACCTTAGGGTAAATGATATTTTAAGTTAATACTCGTGTATATAATTCAAATTACACCTTTCCAGCCCACCTTGATAAAAAGAACTAAATGTTGAAATTGATATATTTAACTCAAAAGTGTCATTTGTCTCACTTTCGATTTTTTGAATTTTAATTTATCTTATTTATTGTGTTTAATACCTTGTGTTCTCTACTTTAATCCGATCTTCTCATTAAAAAAAAAAAAAGCCTTTTCAAAGGCTAAACTTTTACAAAAGGAAAAGCCGCTCACTTAGGGCGGGCATAGTAATACTTTTACTTTAGAAATCAACTTGTGCTTCTGTGCCTAGAGGTGTCAAACAGGTGGATTGAATCATGTTGAATATAGTCTGACCCATATTGACCAATTTAATCTGTTTTGACCCATTTTCATGTGATACAAATTTGACAACCTATACTCGACCCAATCCATATCGAACCTATATAATTTAATTACTTTTGCATTTAACCAAATCATAAAATATTTATTTCTCATAAATTATTAATAAAAATGATATTGCTAAAAAATTCTCATGCAATTTGAATTATTTGAATTATTTTTTAAAATTATTTTTATTTTTAAAAATATTATTTACTTTTTAAAAAGTAAAAATTATTAGTTATTTTTTACTCTAGATGCCAAAGATGATGATCCATTGGCAGCTGTGGATGACGGTGTTTCGTAGTTGGTGACGATGAGCACCGATGGTGGAGGCGTGGTTGGGAGTGAGTATAGAAAGCGATTTCGCAGTGTGTGTGTGTGGGGGGGAGGAGAGAGAGAGAGAGAGGCGCT
>JANUWG010000626.1:0-11012 GCA_025175695.1 Eugenia klotzschiana
CTCTCAACCTGGATTTGGGACCCGCCAAGCCGCATATTCATCTTCTCCTTCGTAGAATAGAATAAGATATAGAATGAATTTTTTTTTTTTAACTGATTTGTGCCCGGATCGGAATTCAAGAGTCGCTTGAACTTGCGATTGTCAGTGACCGAAGTGGCTGTTGCAGCTGCAGCAGCAGCTGCTTCGAACGCCGATGGATGGCGAGATTGGATCGAGCAGCGGAACTCTCGCCACCTTTCAATGGGGTGGGACGATCTCTGCCATGTGAGTTTTTCTCTCTTCGCTGCTTGTTTGGTTTTCTTGAAACATTGGCTGCCGGATCATGGCGTACTGATGATTTGGCGATGCGCGCGCGTGTCAATCGAGCTCGGAGGTTCGGCGAAAAGGGATGATGGGGTTCATAGCTTTCAAGATTTTGCGGCTCTTTCAGCCCGTCTGTGGCTTCCACGGTTTGCAATTTGAGCCACTTCCTGTACACTAATTACTCAAGAACATGAATTGCGGTGTTACGGTGTAGGTCAATTTCTAGTTTGGAGTCTGGGTCAGCTGAATTTAGCCTAGAGGATGGAAATGCAATTTTTGATTGATTGGGGCAAAATCTCTCCGCAGAGCAAGAGAGTGGTGATTGCTTGGTTTGAGATGTCCTGGCTTGGAATCTCAAATAGTAGGTGGAGTGAGAAATTTTGCGATAGAAGCCCTATAAAACGCGTCTTTAGGTGATGTCGGATTGTCGACACCAGTGCTCTTGCAATCTGAGTGGAGAACAGATGTGGAAGATTGTAAATGTGAGCGGGATAGAAGGATTTCCCATACGAAATGCTTCAGCTATTAAGCAGAGTAGACAATATATGCAAAAACACATTAAGATCCCATCTATAGGTGATGCATGACTCAGAGTAGATTGGATCTCAGAATTCATTGGGACAGGACCGGGAAAGAAATTACATATATTCTCTCTCTTTATTGTTAATGGAGTTGAAAAGCAAATAATAAGGTTTTGATTCTCCAACACAAGTTTTGTGTAATTGCTAGATGGTCTGACCATATATAAACTTCTTGTTAGTTGTTGGTGGGTAGCAGGTTAATAACACATTGCTGCCTACAGCGTGATTAGCACGGCTCTAATCTGCACATTTAACAGCATTTGAGAAATTCTGACATGCTTCCAGGCCATGCCTCGGACAATAAGTGACTGTTTGCTTGGAATCATGTTTATCCCACGAAACTTAGTGTCCATGTATGTATGCCATATGGTTAATTGGATGCACAGTAGAATGCCTACTGCGATACTGAATTGTACTTAATCTCGTCCAAGTTAGATGTTGCTGGAAATTCGAACCCGCAATCATCGTTAGATAATTGGTGCACTTGTGAAGTAACTATGTCATGAGAAGCGATGGAATATTGTTTAGGAACTAGTGAATCCTTAGCCCTTGAGATTTTTTATGATGCAGTCTGGTTCGATTGTTACAAGCAATGCATGTGAATAAAACACTGCAACTGCGTGTTTGAAATGCAGTCTGGTTCGGATTTGTATAATTCTGCCCAGAAAGGAGAGCAGGCATGGATGAATAGTGTGAATAAATCAAAACCTTGTCTCATCTGTTGGACAAAAGAATTGAAGTAAGGACTGAGTGATGATGCAAGGATGTTCTGCTTATGTTCTAACTTGACGTGGTGATGCCTTGCGGTGGAATTGTGGGTGAGAAAGGAGCTGAGGAGCTCGGTATGGAGCTATAGTAAGGCAAGGATGTTATAAATATTGCAGTCTAAAGAAAAATTACAGGTCATTTCAATCTCTTAGTGGTTCTCGTTTTTTAATGAAGCAATTTCTTCTCCATTAAGTGAACCTGCGCTTGTCAAATAAAGCCTAATTTCCTCGTTCGACTGTGTTCTAGTTTGAATTTTGGCCAACGTACCTACTTTTTATATGGTTCAGATTTATAAAGGGGTGCAGATTGATAAGTTTTCGAAGGCCACACTGAATTGAAAAGGGAAAAACTCTTCAGTTTCGGATGCCAGAGTTGTATCATAATTTATGCCAAGCTTCAACTTATACAGAAAGATAGCACCATTACAAGAAGCTTTGCTATCTGGTTGCACTTCTTCAGAGACACTATTCCTTCAACGTAGACTATTCGGCATGATAGTTTAGACTGCATGTTATTGTTAAAGCAGATCACAT
Source organism: Eugenia klotzschiana (assembly GCA_025175695.1). Lineage (NCBI taxonomy): Eukaryota > Viridiplantae > Streptophyta > Magnoliopsida > Myrtales > Myrtaceae > Eugenia > Eugenia klotzschiana. The sequence continues at coordinate 2,186 of JANUWG010000626.1, forward strand.
GGCTGTGAAATAAAGATAATCAGCTCGAAGTTTTATGTTGGTTGGTCATCCGACATTCACAGAGGTAGTATTGTTGGGGAAAGCCTCTTTAAAGTATCACATACACATTTGAAGACTGGGACTTTAATTGACTCTGTCACAATTGCTACAAATTACCTGTCATTTCATTAGTACCAGCCTTGAGTTTGCCGTGTTCTTTCCTTAACTTTGATCTGAGTTCTCCTTTGTGCATGGGGTATGCTCATTGCTGGACTATTCTTAGGCAAATGTACTTATTCACCTTCTTTCTTTCGCAGATTCTTGTTGATCATGAATCGAACTGGGAGGAAATCATCCATGCAAACCACTGCTCTTGTGTTGTATCTGTTCACAAGTTTTCCCACCGTGCTCTTTGAAATCCTTAGGTAGATCGTGATGCATACTTTTTTGTCGGCATGGAAAATGACTCGATTCACACTCCCTTCTCTAGAAGATGTTCTTCACAGCCTTCTGCTTCGGTTACTTATGTTACCCGAACAATGATGCAGGGGACAGTTTGGTCGTTGGGTTGCTTTTTTCGCCGTCGCAGCAAACCTCTTCTTTCCTCGAACCTTCACAGGTTTGAAACTGTTCTCTCTACTCTTAAGAACTGTGCCTATTGGAGAACTTGAACGTATAGCTTCTAACCAGCTCTGCCTGTTCATCTCTTAATGTGCAGTTTCTCGTTTTATCTTATTTGTCGTAACTCCTGACTGGATTGCCAATGAACTACGTGACACCATGGCGGGCGGCATATTTTGTCTAATCCTCGGAACTATACTGATTGTGAACGAGATTAGGGGCATGGGCGGGCTCGCTAACTGGGATTGCGATTGCCATCGCTTCGGTTATTGTCTTGGGGCGGGCTTTCTCTTTTTCTTTACAATATATTACCTGTGTAAAGGTACTTGGTAAGCCGTGTGCTTCGAATGAGATGTCGATCTCGCACTTTCCGATCCAATTCATGCCTGCTCGAGCCTCTTGATTTCGTCGGTGAATTTGCTGAGCGTTCACCCTGGTGCTAAACTTATTTCACTTTTCACGCCGTGTTCAAGATCTGTGCTCTCGGCGAACCTCGTTGGAACGCCGAAAGAATCGTTTTCTCTTCTCAAGCTGATCATTGCGTTTGCGTCTCAATTTAGGCTTTGACTTGTACATAGCAAGTGGGAAAATTTCCAGTTTTGGCGTGAGCAGATATGCCACAAGAACGTTCTTTTTGTTTTTTGGGTCGGACACAACATAGAACATTACGAAGTCAACTTTGCGACCTCTTTCCAGAACCTCTACCCAGCCGGCCGGCAACAAAAGTATCTTTCGTCCAATTAGACAGCAGAACCAACATAAGAAGCAATCAAACTTCACCGTCAATATTCTAACAACGACATGAGAAAGGAAGAAACAAGTTCGAAAGTTTTGATTCATCCTGCTTCCTGGTTGTACATCGGAGTTTTTCCTACCAATTTCGTGTTTTGCGTGTATTGAACGGTCTTCTGTGGCACCGCCAGTGATTTGGGAGAAGAAAGATTCAACAACGCGCAACATTTTTTTTTTTTCAATCTGCCTTCTCTTTTTGACTGTCGATAATTGTTGCCTCTCTTTCCACAGCAGATTGGAATTACATTCAATTCAAATCCAACACAGAGAACCTGTCACAACCTTCCCTTCATGCCATTCCCAGCTCGAACAACGATGGCTCTCCCGTCTCTCTTCTCCCTTATTTCGGCATTCGTTTTCCTCGCGTCGCCGCCGTCGTCTTCGGTGGTTCTCGCCCAGCAACCTTATGTGGGGTTGACCACGACCACTTGCGACGCCATCGACAACTCCTCCTCGAAGCTCGGATACACCTGCAACGGCCTCAACACGAGCTGCCAATCCTACCTCATTTTCCGGTCCCGATCCCCTTACGACACGGTCTCCTCCATCTCGGCTCTCCTCGCCTCGAGCCCATCTCGAGTCTCGTCGATAAACTCGGTCTCTGAATCCGCGAGCTTTGGTACCGATCAACTGGTGATAGTCCCGATCACCTGCTCATGTTCAGGTCAGTACTATCAAGAGAACGCCAGTTATGTTGTCCAGTCAGGAGATACCTTCTTGTATATTGCCAATAACACTTATCAAGCCCTCTCGACATGCCAAGCTCTCCAGAATGTGAACAACGTTAGCGCCACTGATTTGTCTGTTGGTGCGACAATTACTGTCCCCGTTAGGTGCGCTTGTCCAACAAAAAACCAGAGTGATGCCGGTATAAATTATCTGTTGACCTATCCTGTCGTGACCGGCGATGTGGTTTCCGATATTAGTGCGAGATTCGGAGCCGACGTCACCGCTACTTTAGAAGCTAATGGACTCTCTGGACAAGACACCATCTATGCTTTCACCCCACTTCTCATACCGATGGAAAATCCGCCCACGAGTTCTCAGACCACGTCACCATCTCCTCCTCCGTCTCCGTCACCACCGCCACCTTCCACCGTTACATCTACCCCAGGCAAAAGTTCGGATACATGGGTCCACGTCACTGTCGGTGTTCTTGGTGGAATTGCTGTGGTTGCGGTGTTGGGCACAGTCGTTTTCTTTATGTTCTTCAGAGGAAAGACGAGGAGAGAGAGAACCGACTCGACCGTGGCGTCGCATAGCTTGGAGGCATTCGAAAAGCCAAGCGATAAGAGGTTGGGTGAAGACTCTCTGGATTTCCTCGATAGCGTATCTAGCATCGCGCGGTCCATCAAGGTGTATACCTATAAAGAGCTGCAAGCCGCAACCAAGAACTTCAGTTCCAGCTGTTTGATCAAGGGATCGGTCTACCGTGGAAGAATCAATGGAGATCACGCGGCGATCAAGAGAATGAACGGGGATGTGTCGAGGGAAGCGGAAGTACTGAGCAAGATCAGCCACTCCAATCTCATACGCCTCTCGGGTATATGCTTCGACGAGGGGCAATGGTTCTTAGTATATGAATATGCAGTGAACGGACCCTTGAGCGACTGGATTTACCAGAACAACAGCGAAGGAAGATTCTTAACTTGGATGCAGAGAATGCAAATCGCTCTGGATGTGGCCACCGGGCTCAACTATCTCCATCTCTTCACGACCCCGCCTCACGTCCACCAGAACATCAAGAGCAGCAACATTCTTCTGGACAGTGAATTCAGGGCCAAGATAGCGAGTCTCGGGCTCGCAAGATCGACGGGAGGAGAGGACGGCGAGTTCGCCTTGACAAGGCACATCGTCGGGACGAAAGGCCATATGGCTCCCGAGTACTTGGAGAACGGTTTGATCTCCGCGAAACTAGACGTCTATGCGTTCGGCATTCTGTTGCTGGAAATGGTGACCGGGAAAGAGGTCGTTTCCTTGTGTGGAGGACAAAACATGCAAGCTTACGATGTTGCGAGTTTGGCGCTTGCTGAGGATGGCGGGCACGAGGGAGTTATGCGGTTAATCGACCCTACAATGAGTGAGACCTACCTGTTGGACCTTGCCGTTTACATTGTCAGGATAATCGAGAGTTGCCTGAAGAAAAATCCCGTGGATCGTCCTACCACGGATGAGATCGTGGAGTCTCTGTCGAAGGTCTTCACGGCGTCATTGGCCTGGGAACACCGGAACATCCTCCCTAGGTAGCCAAGTTTCTGCATTTCTTCGAGCTGTACAATTGTTGGCACAGAAACTCACTGATACAGACAGACAACATACTTCATGTATATCTAGCGAAACAGCAAAAGAGACGATTCATCGCAACACCTTTGTCTTGTTGCGACAGGAACAGCTTTCGATATGTTGCGCTTACGTAGAAAAGATTCCTAAGAAAATTTCTGGCCAACTTTTGCTAGATTAACCCTAGTTTTGGCTCACTGTTTTCGGCGTTGTTTATAAGTGGAAAATGAATGTAATTGTAGTTTCAACTATACATGCATTGATGAATCTACGAGCAAAAGACCATTACAATGTAATTCAGGAGGAGGAAAATCAGGCTTCCCGTCCAATGAGTCGTGAAATTTTCAGCAACTAGCGCTAGTCTCGGCTTTTATTACGGTATGGAAAAGAGAGGACATTTACGTGAACCTTGTGTCTCAAAGATTCAGCGAGCAGTGGCCGGAATGATAACTCGAACGCTCTCATCTGCTTCTATTGTTGTAGTCCAAGACCTTTCCAACGCCACCGAAGACGACTGGGCGAGCACGCAGAGATTAAATGCAATCTCCGTCATGCTTGGCCTCACAGAAGATTCCTCTGCAGTGCATGCCCGGGCCAAGGTCGCTAGGCTCAGCGCTTCATGAATCGGATAAAAGCTCCCCAAATCTGGATCCATCCATTCCATCAACCTCTCCTCTCTATTCTCTTCCGCTTCCAAGATCTCCATTACTTCTCCCACGCCCATCGCCCGCTTCCCCGAAAGTAACTCAAGCAAATTTAACCCGAAAGCATAAATATCGACCTTCAGCATCGCAGCACTCGTAGTGGGTATGGCCTTGGAGAAGTTTGATATCTTGGCCTTGAAATTGGAGTCCAGAAGTATGTTGCTAGCTCTGATATCTCTGTGGACGACGCTCAGTCGAGTATGCTCGTGCAGGTATTGGAGGCCATTGGCGACATCGAAAGCGATGCCCAACCTCTGAACCCAAGTGAGGAAGTTGACAGACTCTGAAGAGGAGGAAGGCCTCTGGTACAGCCACTTATCGAGCGAGCCATTTTCGGCGTACTCATATACCATAAAGAAGTTGCCGCTTGCATCTGAGGAAACACCCAGCAACTTTATCAGATTCGCATGGTTAACTCTCTGTAGAATCTTTAGCTCATCCGTGTTTTTGCCCTTAGTTTATGTTTTCACGGCGAAAACTTTCCCACCGATCGTGCCGCGGAACACTGAGCCCCCGATCCTAGAACACCCGTCAAGATTCATCGTTGCCTCCTTGATCTCTTTAGCCCCATACATGATTGGAGTGCTCAAGTAGTCCGAAACGCTGGGAAGTAATTTGTCTTGGACAACCTTCGTCATGGATGACTCGGATTTCCCTTCTTTAGGGAACTCCTCAGTTTTTATGAGATTTCTGACCTCCCAACAGGAAGCATTCCGATTCAGAATCTTCAGGTTCGCTTTCCCATGTAAACGGCGAACATAGACTATCGAAAACGCTAACCCGGCGACCAAAATAGCTGCTGCTACACTGCTTAAAGCTACAATAATCCACTCATGCTTGGATTCTTTTCTCTTCAGAGGAGCATTCAGTGTTTGAGAAAGAGCTGGCAATTGTGATACTGGTATGAGGACAGGATGACCAACAGACGCAGTAAGATTCACTCCGTTGTTCTCCTTAACAATACCGCTAGGTGTCGCGTTGAACGTTTTGGCCACTGATGAAAGTGCATCTCCAGGCTGCCATACATAAGTAACAAGAAAGTTGAAGCCTGCCCCGGAATCCGCTTTCACTGGGCACTTACAGTAGAGAGGAATAGTGACTTGGGTTCCAATCTGCAGGAGATTTGGATTGATCCCCGGGTTCATTTCCTCTTCGACTTGCCAGCTCGTAAGGTTCTCAAATGCTTTCATCGAGACCAGGAAGTAACTGTCACCTTTCTTGATCTGATAGGTTATGTTGGCGAAGAAACTACCACCACTGCAGCCGCACGTGATCGGTATGAGCAAAAGCTGGCCGGGGTACAAAGGGTCATCTTCAGAAGCCAGATTGCTCGCCTGCGAGATGGATAAACGGCTGACCCCAAACAGGTTGGAGATGCTTCCGAGGTCGATATATTCAGGTCCTTGCACGAGGTAGGCGATGTATGCTGGGCATGAGGTCGGCAAATTGGAGGAGCAGGAGAAGTTGGCGCTCGGGCTAGGAAGTGGCTGAGCTGTGATGGAGATGATGAAGACGAAGAAATGCAGAAGAAGTAAAGGCTTTGAGGAGGTAGGGAAGATGGCCATTTGGCTATCAGCTTGGATGGTTCGAGCTTCTCCAACCAAAGTTTTATGAGGGGCGAAGCTCTGAGGTTGGCAAAAGCCAAAAAACCCATTCTAGTGTGAATCTTTCGCTTGGAATTAGGGAACTCTTGTCCTGATAAAACCTGGAAGTAGGTTCTTGTCGGCTTTGAGTTGAACAATTCTCATTTGGATCCAATGATTCAATTAGCTTTTAGGGAATAGAAATTTGATGTGCAATGTATGTCTTTAACAGGAAATAAAAGGCGGCAAAGTATCTCTATAGTAGAAAATAATAGGCGGCAATTGAATTTGTATGTGTTTGGGCTGGTAGTTGCTTTTGAAATAGAATATGTGATGAGCATCAGATTAAATATAAGACGAGGAAACCCCAGTTCGGCCGGCGAAAGAGATCATCCTGCATATTCATCACACATAAAAAGTCAGCAAAACAATAGAATAAAACTCTTGAAGCCACAAAATCTCACTTAAAAAAATTTCAAAAACCACAAAGGAACCAACAGAATACAATCTTGGATCGGTAACTAAGAGGAATATCATACACAGGAGGATTGCTTGCGAAGCTGGATATACTACCATTTGCGTAAGAATTGATGAAATGACTGCACAGAATAGAAGAACGTAGTTGCCTAGACTTCGGTTTCGAGATTTAGCTATGAGACTCGCAAAGAATTATACTTCCCCCAATTTTTGTCATTTTGAAATTGAACCCGCATCAATTCCTTAATCCTGAGAGACAAAGTAAGAGCTGCCTTTTCAGCTGGGCCAACAGATTAATTTGGCAAATCAATGTGAGGTTCCTCACTGTAGACCATAAATGGCTCAATATAAATTCTCTACTTTGTCTCAACATACGATGCCATAGATTGATCTCTTGTTGGCAACCTACCAATTTGATTCGCGCACACGGTTTCCATGGGCTAACCTCAAGCGCTGGAAGGACGGCATGATGTTGCCAGACAGTCGAAGAGAAGGCCCATTGAATGAGCTTGCTTGCATCCATTCGACATTTTATCTGCCAAAACAGAAAACTGTGTTCGTATGGTCCAACACAACAATAATTGCAAATAAAATGAACCAATAAACAAGGAATGAAAATAAGCAAGCTCAATTCCAAAAGCTCCTGCCTGAAAGTTGATTGTGTATGATAACAGCAGAACAGCGGTCTCATTACCGTTTTATCTACCATCACTCAAGCAAATAGGATTGAGCAGAAAGAGCCATGGTGAAGGGGACCAAGCAGAAAATAGCTCTCCATAAACACCAACAAACCTTCAGAACAAATCCCCATAAACATTCGAAGCATGCAGGTGAAGATGATCAGCTGGTTGAAGTACAGTGTTTTCTGATATCCTGAAAGCTACAAACAAATCAAGACTTGGTCTCTGTAGATAACGTGAGCCAATTTGGGAATCACAACAAGATCTTCTAGCATAGACCGTTGGATCATTCATAGACAGATCACCACATCTCCAGTCTATCTGAGATTGACATGAAGACTGTAGTTGAATAAAGACCAAACAGAAAGAAGGATACAGTACGTAAACTAATCTAGTAAGTGGTAAACAGACTTCAAATAATTTCTTTTACTATGGAATATATTTGCTCTAAGAAAGTAATAGTACATGTAGATTTTGGCACTAGATACAAACTGCAATATGCAGAACGACAGACATCGGTGTTTCCCTCAAACAAAATATGATTAGAAAGAATTGAAATTGCATTATGCTTGCATGCATCCACACAAAAAAATGAATTAAAAAGAAATTAGATTACATAATGCTTGCATCTGCAGCCCCATTATGTGACAGACTTAAGTGAGTCAGCTAGGACGTGACAGAACTAAACTTTGGTCCAGGGGCTAACAGAAGTAACAATTACAGTATTCAGATCGTTGTGAAGAATGCAGCCTAGAGATAGAAATACAGTAGATTACTAGCCCTCCCCATTTGCTGTTGGATCACAGCTTGATGTAAAACTACTTGCATAGACGTTATAAACTTGAGTGAGGTTGGCTGAACTCACAGTCCATATATGACCACGTAAAGCAAGAGGAAGAGAATCATTCATCTCCTCACAACTTTCTTCCACCATCGCAGCCTCTCTCCTCCTGCCTTCCTTCCAGAGACTTTTCACCAGCAACTCTTTCATGGAAGAGTCAGGAAGTAGTTTTGAGTTTCTCATGTCCTCAAACACCCTCAAAGCAAGAGCAGCTCTGTCACACTTGCAATAACCATGAATCAAAACCTTAAACATGTAAGTGTCTGGCTCGATACCGCTCTGCCTAACCATTCCAAAGATCTTCTGCACATTCTTGATGTCTCCTTGCTTTGCAAAATGATCCATCAAACCAGAAAAAGTCTGAATATCTGGGCAAACGCCATTTAAAATCATTTCATCAAGCACCTCAAGAGCATCAGAGCTCCTACAGCACTTGGTCAATGTTCGTAACAATGATGAATATAGAACCATCAGCTTAAACTTTGAGATAGAACCACAGAGAGTTCTATCATGATGAAAAATCTTCAAAGCAGCATCAGGATCTTTCGAAACGCCACAGAAGTCGATAATCAATTTAATGGTACTGAAAGGAAGCTTTAGTCCCTCCTGTCTGATTTTATCCATCAGCTGATTTACCAATTGGACATGACCATGTCGGGCCAAAAGGGTCATCATTCTCTGCACTGTGTAAACATCATGAGTAAACCCTGGTTGGCAAGCAACCCAGCAGAAAAAGTTCCAAGCTGCCCCTGGAGATTTAAAATTCCTAAGGACTTTGCAAACCAAGCGAGTTGTCCAAACAAACTTTGCATTCTCCAATTCCGAAACATCACTGGGGCTCCAACTCTGCAAGGCATTTGCCAAAGCTCC
>JANUWG010000628.1:0-11002 GCA_025175695.1 Eugenia klotzschiana
AAGGAAAATGTTCTACTTATCACATATGTGAGAGACAGAGAGAGGTAAACATTACGAGAAAAGATAAAAACAAGGATATAAATATTATCGGACTGCTAATTTTTTTCCTTTGCAATAAATTATTTTTGTCTCCCTGTTTAAGCCTAAGAGTTTTTAAAATATGGAAAAGCCAACAATAAAAGCTAATTCGCATTCTAGTTATAAAATGGGTAAATAACCAAACGGCAGCTCTCAATATGATGTGCACAATTTAGGCATGAATTTGTTAGCTTGCTTCACATTAATGCCTCTAGAAAACAGTTCTGCCACTTATGCCTCGTAAAACAGATACAGGAAAGGGGGTTCTTTCTTTTCTCTCACCACACAAATTGATGATAAATAATTGCATTACCCACATAGCCAACGAAGTAAATGCATTAGCCTAAAGGGGCAATTCTCTGTAGTGTTTGCAATATTCTTTCGTTTCCTATTTGCAATGATATTTGTACTGGAAATTACATCTACTAAAGAATACCACTAATTGCTCATGTAGTATTAACATTCCAAAAGCTAGCATTTCTAGAGTCGAATCCGCATAGTTCGCAAAGACAAACCTATCCTAGATACTGGACCTGGGATCGCGCCTCATTACAGTTTATCCACCTTACATAGAGCCATATGAAAGTCGGCAAATGCAGCAATAAGCTAATAACCGGCATAAGTTGGAGAATGCTCCAACCTTATCCACAATCACGGCATTGGAGAGACAAGGATTTGTACAGATAAAAAACTATGTATTATGGAAACTCTTAAAATACAATGGCATTAGCATCTAATTATCCTGGCGGATTTTAGAGAATTCTACTGTCGACAATTTTTGTATAGGTGACTGCAATTAGCATAGTAACAATTCACAAGGACATTTAACTAGCTGTGGCTATATGGTTCTACTCCCTAAGCATGTCTTGACTCTTTCCAATATCATCCGTACTGGCAAAAGCTGCTAAGAGACACAAGCAACTAATGAAATCTCAGTTCCCATAACCATTTCTTTTTGGCGGACGCTTTCCCATCACATGCCTTGGCAAAGCTAATGAAGAGAGCGATGTGTTTTGGACCACAAGTCAATGCATGCTAGAACCCATACGGACCTTGAACAGATATCTCACATATTAAATGCATATTCACCACTTGTCACTCATGATGCCCTCGCAGCTCCAGTTTCCAGATCGAGTACGCTCCAAATAGCAAAATAGGGCGACCATTACCACATAGCATATAACGGTCATACTTCAAACGACCTCATTACTTTCCACATTTAGTATGACTAACTGATTACCGCAGGACTGATGCAATATCGTAAAATCTATCCCGAGCGCACATGCCACAAGAATAAGGAAATAACCTCCAAATGCGGATCAGATAGTGACAGTTAACAAGACACATCCAACAGCGATAGCAGCATATCTTAGACAGGCATCAATACGAAAGACTAGTATCATGCATATGGGCAGAGCTCTTCCACAAAATAAAAGCAAGATATGGACAAAAATCACTTAACAGAGTGGATTAAACGCGCACACGTCCATAAAATCTAATTGAGCCGCTAAAACCTACAATGAAACGAAAAGGAATGCCCGAACTCCATCTCTAACCAAAAATGGGTACAATGGCGAACAAAAATTGATAATCTAGGTTAAACAGCGGAGATAAAGCACGATATGAGAGCGACATAAGCAAAGAAACCTTACAGAAACTTCTAGAAGCGAGGAGCTAGCATCGCCGAACGACGGCTCGTTTCGATTAAGCCCTCGATTCTCAATCGTCCGGCGATTCGCAATGGAGCAACGACGATCAACGGGGCGGGCATTACCGGCGGAGGAACAAAACCCGGGCCGGGCGGGGGGGGCGACGGCAATTAACTGGAGGAATCAGAGCGAAGAATCGTTCGGCAAGTGTGCACGGAGTGAAGGATCCTGCAGGCGCGGGAGAGAGAGAGAGAGAGGGAGAGAGAGGTTTTGCGGGAGAGTTAGAGTACTCGTAGTTGGTGGGTTTGAAGCTGCGCAGAGGAAATCAGAATTTTAGAGATAGAGAGAGAGAGAGAGAGATTTTACGCGAACCGAAAACAGGAGAAAATCAGCCTGGAGGGACGACGAAGGTTTTATCACTTGCGAGCTCTCGCCCCTCCCAATTTTTTTCCCGATTCGGAACGTCGCCGATCAATCATGTCGCTCGTGCCTGTCGATGTACAAGGCTTAAATTTTACTATAGCTTTTATCTTTAATTTACGTCGCGGCCCATCGTGACCGTCACATGAATTACTTTTCATCTTTTTCCACGCCCGATCGAGAAAAGGACGAGAGTCCGAGCAAGCAAACGTGGTTGAAAGACAAAAATAGAAAGTGTGATCGTTTTCGTTCAATCGAATTGTTTTGTCCCGAGTTGGTTACGCAAACATGCTGCGATCGTCGCGTGAAATACCTCGTCTTCTTTCGCGCCGCATCAAAAGATACGCGAGTACGAGATTCCGAGCAAACAGCGGCTAGAAAAGGAAAGTACGTGTAAGTAAAAGTAGAATATCGTCGATAAAAATAGAAAGAGGCTTTCTATAAAAGGGACGCTCAATCAGGACATGAATTAAATGCCGATTCGAATATAGCATATTCATTATTCATACCCTTTTTTTTGCCTATAATCGACGAGCATCGATATCTGTGTAAGTAAACAGTTTAATGCGCTCGATCCTTGGAGCATCGGCATCGGCATCGGCATCGGGCGTGAGTAAACAGTTTATTGCACTCGATCCCTTGAACATTTTTATTTGAGAATACAGATTCTAAGTTTGCTTCCTCTTGCCTTTGAAATTGACGCTCCGATGGAACTGACGCGAGGTTGCGTGGATGACAAGGTTTGATCTGCCTCGGCGCGAGTTCGATCGACTGAGCTCTTCATGGATCGAATACATATCGAGGATCGAGCTCTTGGATGGGACTCTTTTCTTAGCCTATCAACTGCAGACATTTTGAAGAAAGCTTTTCGCAGTGAAAATCATTTTTCGCATTATGGGACTCGGTCAAATTACTTGCCGTTATATATATATATATATATCGGCTGCTGATTGAGCTCTACTTGTGGTTTCTAAAGATTATGCTTTTAAAGAGAACTTCATAATATTTGTCCTTTCGCCAGGATTTCCCGAAAGGGGTTTGGCAAAGACAAGAACTCTCTCCGTTTATGCTTTCTCAAGCCTTACCGGAGAAGCTGCTTTTTTTTTAAGTAAGAAGGTGGGGGCGAGGGCTCGAGCTCCTGCGCAGCTCATGCACCACATTTGCCATATTGAGCTCCTTGAGTTTTAAGTTTTGCTTTAGATTCATATACGAATGCAGATTTATGTTGCTGTCGGCAGCTTCGGATAAACTACGTTCTACTTTTACCGGGAAATCTACCTACCCGGTCTCATGATTCGACTCATATAACTCTTGGGACAACATGAGAATCGAAACAACTCTAGAAATCAATATGCTATATGTACATCTAAATGATAAACAAACACTAGTTTACACATAATCTACATGTCAAGAGTATTCATAATGAAGTGACTTGGGAGCACACCACAGCGGATCTCAATGGACTGGCCATGTTGGCAAGCGCCATCTGCTTCTCTAGAGGCAAGTAGTTTCTCAAGGATGTACATGCATCATGCATCACTTGTAGTAGGGAAGGAGCTAAGCTGTTCTCGCTTTTATCAATACCTTGCAAGGCAAGCGAACCCTCACCACGCGATGGCTGTGTAATCCAATGGTAAATGCGCTCGGTTGATGCCAAAAGAGTCGCAGTGAAATGTTCCGCAATGACTGTCCAAGAGGGGTCGGTCAAAAGAGAAGAGAGAGTAACTGGTAGATCACTCAAAACACTGAAGCGATCCAGGATCAACAAAGGCATGTATTTGCAGCAACTGCCTGAGAGCAGGCCAATAAATTGCAATGGCTGCAAGAGATCACAAATGTTACATAGAAGCATGATGAACAAGAAAAAGTAATCTTATGGCAGCAACACGCATAAACAGATAAGAGAATCCCATTTGCTCCGTTTTCCCGCATTGGGGAGAAACCCTTTTATCACGAGGCAATAGGCCAGAGTAATAAAAGGAAACTAAACATCTTATAGTAGAGGCAAACCTGTCCTGAGAAGTGTGAACGTAGAACTAGTGGTGTGTTAACTAAACACTTTAGTGTCACCAATGAACCTGATGCAGTGCAACACCCCGATTACAAGAAAGCATCTCTTTCAGTTCACACATCACATTACTTGAGTGCCTTGAGTTGATAATAAGAATGGGACTAAGAGAGTTAAGGGGGAACAAGAGGGCAGCACCGAATTCTTTTGCTCATTGTATCTAACTCGGAAGTAAACACATAAATACTTTTGAAATCATTTTTAATTCATCATTGTGAATTGCAATCAATATAACATGCTGGGCATTGATAAGCCCGATGTAAGAGAAATGAGTTCAAGCAAACTGCAACAGGTACAATTTATGAACAGAAGCATTAGTTAATTCCCTATCTTCATTTAGTAATGCTTCAAAAAGTATGGGAATAGTTTTTTACCGTAGAGGGATAAAAAGAGACACAGCTAATCTCCACTGCATCAACAAGCCACTGTCTTTTAATGCTTCCTTCAGCATGTTGTAAAGTTGCTACAACTTCAACGAGCACATTCCATGTGTCTGTGTCAAATGATCAAAAAAATCCATCAAACAAAACTATTAACTCCTATTTTCTTACAGTTCAAAATTGGTGGTTGACATTCAAAATGACTTCACCAACCATTTGAGTTGCAGTTAAATAGAAAGGCCTTCAGACTTCCCAGCTCAGCCAATGGGATGGAACTGCTCCTGACTAACCTCACTTTCACCTCAATTTTCTTTAGGATGTCAATGAACTGCCTATTTTCTTTATCCAAATCCACCTGTCAAAGTAGAAGAGACAAACAAAAGCTTAGAGAGATGTCAATACTGAAGAAGAAAGAAACATGATAACAAGTTACATGCAAACTTCATTTTCATACCAGTGACCTTATCAGAAGTTCCAGACAAAAAGATCTATAGAAGATGTGTAATATGGTTGTCCTAAAAAGTTCTCCAATAACCCAAAGGTTTTGAGCAGTAAAAGCTGTATGGGAGCAAGAGGCAACTTCTGCAAGAGATACGGTTCTGGTAGTTTTTGCATCAGGCAGATGAATGCAAGTTGAGAGGAGTATTTTTTATTATTGTGCCTCACTGGCGCAGTAGGAGGATCCTATCTGTAGGAAAAGGAATAGATGTAGCTTGTTCAATCTGTGTTCTTACTACAAAACTCTTAAGAAGCCAAACACCCATGGCGAACAAAAAGAGAAGCCTCAAGGGTGGACATCTTGTACTAGAAATGCAGCCTGGTAGAATGCTAAGATAAGATGTTAACCAGAGGCAAACCATGAGCATGTTTAGGTACTCAGGGATGATTCCATACTAAGGTGAACATGCCTGGCTTATTATTCTCGTTTATTTCCTGCCAATATGGAGTCAAGGGAATAGAAGAGTTTTGATGGGATTAAATTTCCTACAGCAATCTATTAAGATAGATTGTGTAGAACCTTTCACTCATGACAAAGAGAATACTTTATCCAGGGTACATATATCAGAAGGTATGGTATGGATCTTTACACTTCGAATCAGCTCTTTCTTCATATTCATAAATTCTTGCATGGATACATGGCGACCCTCTTGATAAGAACCAATCAAACAGATTGACTAAGAAAGTTCACTCACCTGTAGAAAATTCAAAAGCCAATCCCTCGGTGCCTTCTCGAAGCATCTAACTGCCTCGGACCATTCTTCAATGAAATTCATGTGCTCTGCCTCAGCGATACTTGTAGGATGATATGAAGGCAACAAAGAAAAGAGCACCACCATGCACCTTTCGATTCCTAAAAGATACTCTTCAGAATCAAGTAAAGCTTCGTCTAAACATTGACGAAGGCCCTTCCAGCAAGAAATACGTAACAAAATTTTCTGATCAAGGTTGTGAACTTGGTTTGAGGTAAGTGAGAGCAAGAAATCAGCTATGTCAGAGAGTAATTTCTCGCGCCTGGATGAAGAGAAAACTTTTGCAAGATCGGCCAGACGAAAGAGCAGGCAACACTGTAGATTTGGTTCGAGTGTCTTGAACCTCGAGAATTCGGAGATCTCATCAAGAAATTCCAGCAGTTGATCAAAATGGGATGCGTGAGCTAACGAAAAGTTTAAGCATTCCAGCCTCAAGATTCCTTTCTGAGGAGCCAAATCAGATGGCGAGCAGTTGCCAATTTCTACCTCGTATCTCATGGAGCGCCTAACAATTGCTTTCCAGTCGAAATTCGGTAATCTCGGAGCTTGTGAAAGGCACTTCAGTACAGTTCTAATTGTTCTCACGTCTGGTGTGTTCCCTGTCTGGAGTAAAGAAAGTGAAATACTAAACTTTGAGAACATATGGATCCATACAAAAGACACATAAATGACGAAACAATTCATCCTAAGTAATGAAATCAAGATTCAATTGGAAGAGAAATAAAGACCAGGTACTTAAAAGGATCACCTCATGAAATTCTCATTACATTTGTTTGTTATTGATAATTCAATCGTGGGAACCCTGTAATCAAAAGATAATCCTGGAAGCTCACAAACTAAGAACTTGACCTACCATGCAAACGGGTCACAGCAAATCATCTATTCCAAAGAACAAGACAGAGAACACACAAACAGCCCGTGCATCAAGTGACATGCAGTTTCTTTCTTTTTCAGGTCATCTCTCACCTTGCTCTTCAATGAACACCACAACGCAGGCAACTATAAATTTCTCGTTATTGTGATAAGGAGCAAATTGATTACAATTACGGATCCATTTGTTTTGCGGAAAATGAATGATTTGGAAAAAAATTTCCTAAAAATGATTGCTTGTATCGCCCAAAATAATGAGTCGATGGAAAATGTTATCATTATGACAACAATTTTGTAATTAAGCATTTTCCCTCAAGTAATTATTTCAAGTGACACAAGCGATCATTTTTAGGAAGATATTTTCCAAATCATTTATTTTTTATGAAACACATGCATCCTCCAGGAAATGACCGAACCCTTGGTGCAATCTTTAGATGCTCACCACTGCATTCACAAGGTATAGGTCATCTCGAACCTTGTGATGGACATGTCTTCATTTAGTTCTATTCAAGAATTTAGAGTCTCGGCAACAGAAGTACACCAAAAAGGGAAAATCAAGCACTTCAGAAAGCAAAATCTAAGTTGCTGTCATGAATTCATGACAACCACTTCTGACTAAAGTTCTAGAATGAGTCCTTCGTCGGACATATCGTGACAAAAAACATTCCACATGAATTATTCTGAGAAAAGAACAACATATGAAGCTCATCACCTCAGTAGTTGACCTATTCATCTTTGAAGAGTTCACATTCGTTAACCATGAGCAGAGTTTCATGACTACACTGTCATTGGAGAAACTTCGAGAAACCACTGCTGAGACAGTGGTATCAGTCTGAACATGATCATCCACCTTTACTTCCTTGGACCACAGGCTATGTCGAAGAAACGAAAGTGCCCAGGCAGAGTAATGTTGCAGCTGATTATCATCAGATTGTTGAGCAACAAGAAACATCTCTTGCATTGATGATGTTAACAAAGGCTCACAGACAGGACTTGAAAGAAGCGCACGGATTACATGAGAAGATTCCTGCCAAAAAAACATTCAACCGTAAGAAACAAAGACCAAGAAAAATGGTTAAAGGCTAGTTGAGGGAAAATCCTCAATCACCTTCAGCCTGTCACAACTGTAATTGGAGGATGAAGGATGAATGAGAACCAAACCGGCTTCTGCACCCAAAGAATTAACAATTCCAAGCATCCCTCCCAGACAAGTGGAGGGAGGCTGAGGATCGGAATAACATCTCCTCAACAAATCCAACAACTCTTTCAGACATCCAACTTCAATAGAGTCTATGCCTTCTTCCAGAACACAGGCAAGGAGACTCCCTGCTCCAGCACATGATGCCATCAACAAGCTCTGGTGGAATGCACCTGACTTTTTAACAAACAATAGTTCAGATATAAGCTCTCTATAGCAATTTATCAGATGGTCCAGTTCACCAACATCCATCAATTCTACTCTCTGGCAGAAAGCCACAACCAGGGGAAGTGCAAGACAAGATCCAACTGATAAAAGCATCTCATATCCTTCATCATAGGAGTCAGAGCTCCAAACAAATGGCTTCGCGTGTGGAATCCATGAAATTATCAAGTCCTTTATCTTCAGTGTCGCATCAATTTCCCCAGTTCGGTAAACTGCAGAAATAGAGCTGCCCAAACCAAGAACAAGTCCAGCAAGACTCCAGGTGTCTTCCTCCACAAGATCACTGTCCTCATTCAAGAAATCAGGACTCTTATATCTACCATTCTCATGCATGTCATTGGAGAAACGTTCACAGAGACTTCGAAGAATCTGGGATGATGATTTTGTAAGTCCCAATATCGTGAGAGATAATGACCTAATAATGTTTCCTATTAATTCAACTTCACCCATCTTGGAGGAACCTCTGTCAGGATTATCAGCAGCTTCAGTACTAGTTAGAAGATCTTGGCATGAAAAACCCAAGCCAACTCCACAGGCTCCTTTCACAAAGGTGCTTTTGCTGCTAGACAAAACCTACATAGGCACATGTGATCAGTAAGAAAACACAATTCTCAGCGAGAAAACCAGCACTTGTCCCGTTATTATTCTTTAATCGGCAACACTGAGAAAACAAAAATATTATAGACAACATGGGGACAGACCTCAAATTTACAGAAAGCACCCACTATGCAAGGTGGATACTCAAGTGCAAACCAAAGAAACTATACCACCAATCATAGCAGGTACATAACAAAATATTTCCAACTCTAGGATTTGAAAGTTTTGAAACATCGGCATTTTTAAAAGATAAAATGAAGTTTTTTCCCCATGAAAAGTATTAGTCCTCTCTGACCATGTCGCACACCAAAAAGGGTCGTTTTGTGCCATTGAAAAATTCATACATATGAATGACAGGTTGGCTTTGCTAGAGATCCATTTAACAGCTGATAAGCTAAATGATGATCAGCTCTACAAAAATATGGTACTCATTACAGTTTTACTACTTTTATCTACACTAGTCTTTTGAAAGTCAGAGCTTTAGATAATAGCAATTGTCCGCCTCTGCAAAGTTATTTCTTCTGGAACAGACAAAATATGAAGCATGAAATGCTCTTTTTCACTTATGGAGCATGAAATATTCTTTTCTCAGACAATAATATATAATATAACCTTGACTGTGCATGAAAGAAATGTTTAGCCTAGTGGGAAGTCTTTTCTAGGCAAGGGAAGTTCCAGGATCAATATTTCATTCATGAATTATACTACAGTTTCATAGAACTAAATTTGAACTGGATCCCCCCCTTTCAGTCCGGGTTCTTATTAGTCCAAACTGTACCAGGCCATGAACTAGTAACTAGCCAACCAGTTGAACCAGCCACTGCAATTAGGCTTTTAACACCAGTCTATACATAAATTTACATGCCTAAATAAATGATCTTCCTCTGATTGATTTATGAAAAGAACAAGAGCACCAAACAGGAAGTCTGTGAACCTCAATAAGTCCTGTGATGTTCTGGAATTTTATTTTATGATCTGTGACATGTAGACAGCTTGAGATCACTCCAAGAGAAATTGCAGCAGACCACTGCCGATGTTCATGTTCAAACTGGAACAACCACTTGAAAAGAAACTTCGACGTAGCTGACACAACCGTATGAGCAGCCTGAGGCAACACCTAACCATTTCCAGAACAGAAAATAGTGAGAATGGTTGAGAGTTCAATAGCAAGAATAAACTGTGCTGAATCTAAGTAATATGAAATCCTAGACATCAACTAACAAAAGGTTAGTTTAAGTAGACTTATTTTTTCGACCAAAAAAAAAAAGGTAGACTTATTTGTTTAAGTAGAGACTTATCTTGCCCTTAAATTATACAGTTCCTCAATTATTTGACTTCATTGTGATTGTCAAATGGGACTTCTATGCACTCAACACTTCTTTGTTTTCAATGACAGATTTGCCCAAAAATGAATCATTTGGATTTGCATAAACCATGAACTTCATGAAGTTGTAGTTTTTCAGAGAGATGAATTATGTGAAAACTAAGGTGATATTGGGGGAAAGGGTAGTTTTCCAATAAACAAAATAGGTTGCTAACAAATTTATAGATAAGACATTTTTTCTTGGCATATAAAATCAGATAAAATAATTATTCTGTAAACATAAGTTGATGGAAGGAGGTAGCGCACGAGACCTAGCAAAAGATAATTATACCGGAGCAAGATCAATTAAGATAAATGAAATAGTACGACACAGTAGCAACAGGAGCTTCACATCCCTTAAACAATCTTTTGTTCTCTCCACCAAGAAAACTCCAAATCATTGAAACCCCACATGGAAATGGCATCCCAATAAACAGCTCCAATCATCTGACAACTTCCGATTATTGGCACTAAGAGAATACCCATTCTCACTAATCAACAAATTAAAGACCCGCACTCTTAACACTATTTTGGACTCCCTCTCCTCCATAAGAATCCTGGATCAGCATGTCCAAGACAATTTTCAAAAAAAAGAAAAATCTTACTGCACAGAGTGCACCAAGGGCCAGCACAATATTCTCGGCAGATCTAGGAATGGACACCTCAGCAATTCTCATCATGCTCTGCATGTCAACAGCGACGGAATATGATGTTTACCAAAGTCATACAAATCTATTATTAATTGCAAAAGAATAATCCACCATGGATAGAATAAACAACAAAGAGCACCTTCAAAATATCATGAGCAGCTTTAGATGGTTTATCTAGAGCTACGGACGATGGTTTAGCCTCAAGAGACAACATATTAGCCCTAATCCACCGTCGCATGAAGGATTTCCACGAT